>VNJZ01012226.1:0-14977 GCA_008042795.1 Drosophila asahinai
AGCGCCTTTTTGACTGGCCAAAACGTCGAATTGATGGGTCATCCGCCGTACAGTCCTGACTTGGCACCAAATGACTTCTTTTTATTCCCTCACATCAAGAAGAAAATGCGTGGTCAACGATTTTCGTCGCCAGAAGATGCTGTTGAAGCATTCAAAAACCATGTTTTTGAGGTGTGTCAATCAGAGTGGAAAAGTGCTTCGAAAATTGGTTTGAGCGCATGCAAAAGTGTGTAAATCTTGATGGAGAATATTTTGAAAAACAATAAAACTATTTTCCTTAATAAATATTCGTATTTTCATTATTAGGCCAGAAATATATGTAGCAGCCCACGTAGATTCGTTTTTGACAGAGCGTCATCGTACTCTGGAGGCTATGGACGACATCAGGCCTAGCAGTTCGGGGCAAGTTCCGTCAAGGTCGACATCGGCGAGCACCCCAGCGCGTCGTCTTAATTCTTTCGAGGCCAGAGTTGCTTCAGGCCCAAGAGGGTGCGATCTCTGTTCCAGGGAGAACCATCCGGTTTGGTTATGCCCGGGCTTTCTTAAAATGGATGTCAATGGGCGCTCCGACTACATTAAAAGAAAGCAGCTTTGCCTGAACTGTTTTGCCCGAGGGAACCAGCAACGTGATTGCACTAGTGCCCATAGCTGCTTCACATGCCACAGCCGCCATCACACCCTCCTGCACCGCGGTAATCCATTCGCGACCGCTCCAAGTCCGTTACGCCAGCCAGGCCTCGACCAGCGTCTACTCCGAGAGGCACGGCAGCCTTAGAGGATCACTCTGATGTGCAACACAGCCCTCATTAACATTTGCCATCTAGGGTGCAATTTCCAGGCACGAGCCTTGATCGACTCTGTTTCCGAGGCCACCATTATTACGGAGAGGCTTTCAACTTAGTCAAACTTCCATTCAAGACTATCCGGGCCCAAGTCTCTGGCCTTAATCAAACCGTTGCCGCTCAGTTCACGAAACTTTGCGGGGGCAGACTCCAAAACCGAAGCGCAGGTGGCTGGGCTCGGCAGGTTTTCCACTTAGGAAATGGACATCCAATAGTAAAGCGATATTGGCCCACATTCCAAGTGAACACCACCTTCGCGCTGATTTCCTCGAAATCATTCCGTCCGAATTGACCTCGGGTGCGTTGTTCACGAAGCGTCAGGTCCTATCCCAAATTGCCAAACTATTTGATCCAGCGGGCTGGCTCGCCCCCTTCATCGTCCGGGCAAAGATTTTCATGCAGGACATTTGGCTCGAAAATCTAGGATTGGACGATGACCTTCCCCGAGATTTTTTCCAAAGATGGGTTGACTTCCGCATTCCCCGATGGGTCGCTTTCCGACCACAGTTGAAAATCGAGCATCATGGGTTCTGTGACGCCTCGCAGAAGGCGTACGGCGCCGCCATTTACTTCCGAATTGAGGCGGGGTAGTGGTGAACTTGCTAACGGCAAAGCCACGGGTGGCCCCAATAAAAACGGTGTCGCTCCCGCGGCTCGAGTTGTGCGGTTGGTTGCACAAGCCGGCGTGTCACTGGACAACGTTCGTGGCCAGTCTTGTGACCAAGATCCCCCAGTTCACCGAGGTGGAGAATTCGGCACATGTCCGCTCCGAGCATAACCCGGCAGATCTCGCTAGCCGGGGAGTAGCGCTTCAAGACCTAGCGGAGAGCCAGCTGTGGTGGCATGGTCTTGCCTGGCTGCGAAGGCCTCGATGCGAGTGGCCCCTTCAAGCCTAGGACTCCAATGTGACTGAACTCGAGAAGCGAGCAGTCAAGGTTCATGTTGCGAAGGCTTCCCCTGAAGACATTCTTTAGCGTTTTTCCACGCTAGACAAAGCATTGCGAGTCCTCGCTTACGTTCATCGCTTCATCCAGCGCTCGCGAAAGCTCATGTCTTGAGGTTGAGGATCACTTGACAGCTCCTGAAATTGCGTCGGCCGAGCGCCTCCTGATTTCTGTCACGCAACGCAGGCACTTCGTCCTTGAGATTGGCTGCTTAAGCCAACAGCGGCCTGCGCCGGCATCCAGTCTTGTTCAAAACCTGAACCCGTACCTTGATTCCCAAGGGCTCTTGAGAGCATGCGGCCGGGTCACGGCCTCCGAACTTCTCCAATCAGCTGATGATCCGTCTGATCCGTTCAAAGTTCTCTATCCCGAGGGTGAGGAATTTGGTCAAGTCCGTCATATACTCGTGCAAGGTACGCTTCATCCACAAAAAGAAGTTTCAAACGCAGCTCATGGGAGACCTACCCAAAGAACGGACGTCGTTTTCTCGTCCTTTCACTTATACCGGTGTGGACTTTTCCGGTCCCTTCGACATCAGCCGAACACGACACGAGCCTGTCTCATTACCAAGGGGTATGTGTTGGTGTTCGTGTGCTTCTCCACTACGGCCATCCACCTAGAGCCTACGTCCGACCTTACGACTGAGAAGTTTCTTGCCGCTTTTGCTCGATTCGTGTCCCGAAGAGGATGACCCCGTCAGGTTCAGTCGGACAACGGGAAGACCTTTGTGGGTGCGGCTTCCCTACTCTCCCGAGATTTTCTTCACGCTGTCAAAGAGGCTGTGACGGGTACCTATAGTCACCAGCAGCTGCTCTGGCAATTCATTCCTCCGGGAGCCCCCCACATGGGAGGCTTGTGGGAAGCAGGCGTTAAGAGCATTAAGACCCTCTTTTATAAGTCTAAGGCCACGCAAAAATATACGTTCGAATATACGTCCACGCTTCTGGCTAGGATTGAAGCGTGCCTGAATTCGCGTCCGCTCGCGCCAATGTCCCAAAACCCCGCTGACCTGTTGGCACTTACGCCCGGGAACTTTCTTGTTGGAGGGCCCCTCCTCGCCCTGGTTGAACCCGAGATGAAGGGGGACACCACATCCATTATAAGCCGCTGGCAACACCTGTAGTCCCTTCATCACCAATTTTGTCTGCGATGGAAGGAGGAGTACCTTAAAGAACTCCATAAGCGGAATAAGTGGCGAGCCCCTACAAGAAATCTCCGTTCCGGGGACATGGTGGTTGTCAAGGAAGACAACCTTCCGTCCAACGAGTGGCGACTAGGCAGGATTGACGCGGTGTTTCCCGGATCCGATGGCCATGTCCGTGTGGTCGACATCCGCACTGCGCGTGGACTCATCAAACGTCCCATAGCGAAGGTCGTCCCTCTTCCGATGGAAGCGTCCGCCTGCCCGCAATAACACGTCGCCCCTCTACTCCAGTGTTCTTATTATCGTTCCGATTCGTAGATCCAATTCATAGCTCCAACTCGTAGTTCCAATTCGTAGTTCCAATTCGTAGTTCTTACCAGTACTGATCCAACGGTTTTCATCTGTCTTATTCCGCCAATCAGATCACCCACGATGTCTCTACGTCCACGCAGCGCCAGCGCCTTGGAAAGCAGACGTTCTCGAGGTACGCAATCGTACCGTTGCCGAGTCTGCAGCGGGATCCACGCGCTTCCGAAATGTCGTCGGTTCCTCCGTCTGAGCGCCGGGAAGAGGCTCCTGGCTGTCCTTGCCAACCGGTACTGCCCCAGATGTTTGGCCCACAAGCACTCCGACGGAACGTGTCGGCGAGGTGATCACTGCAAAAAGTGCGGCCAGGATCACCATTCGCTCTTGCACCTCTACGAACCGGCGATGCCTTCCCGCCAGTCCCGTCCGGCGGCACGTCAGTCGCGTAGCATTGTTACCGCTCAACGGAACTCTTCTGCCGCTCCTCTGGCCTCGTCCTCCACCCCGCGGTACTCTTCAGCCGCTGTTCAGCAAGTTTCCGCCGCTTGTCGGGGTGCCACACAGACCCCGGTCGCCGCTTCGTCCATATCGTCCCTCCTGCAGCGGCACAGTGTCAACCTCCTTCCGACTGCTTTGGTGCGGTTAGATACCGGGACTCGAGTCTTTGACACGGCAGCGCTCATCGATCCTTGTACGCCTATGAGCTGCATCGATGCGTCGCTAACGGCGAGTTTCCGCTTGCCGATGACCAACGTTGGACGCGAACAGATTTGTTCGGGCATCGTGGGCTCTAAGAGGGAGCCGCTGTACGGCTCGACGTCGTCTTCAAGATAGAGCCTCACGTGCGCATACGCACGCCAATCCGGGAGCTGAGCGACGTGGTGCGGACCCACTTCCGGGATATTACGCTGGCTGACGAGCGCTTCTAACCCCCGCGACCATCTCCATAGTCTTGGGCGCGAAATGTATCCGAGCGTGATGCACTCGGGCTTCTTCAAAATCCAGAATGGCCTACCAGTGGCTCAGAACACCGTGTTTGCATGGGTCGTGTCCGGACCCTGCCACGAGCCGTAAGAAGGATGACTATGTGCAACGCGAGTGATTGCAAGGGGGGCGCTCACTGAGCTTTCCGAGCTTTTCGCGCTCGCCCCTCGTGCGCTCCCGCGCTCGCTCTCGCCCCTCGTGCGCTCCCGCGCTCGCTCTCGCGCATCTTCCGTGCTCCGGAGCGCGGGCCTCAGGTTCGGATCCGAACTTCGCGGTCGGCCGCTGCCGAGCTCCCGCTCTCGCTGTAGCGGAGTAAAGCGGGCGGGAGCGCGGTCTTATGCTTAAGCTTAGTTTTAGTTTCATGTATGCAGCGAAATAATGCTGACGCGCACTGAATTTTACCTCGACGCCCCCAATCTGTATCTTTCTAACCTCGACGGGTTATTTCTTCGCTTCGCGCCGTGGGATTTCTTTGTGGTGCACATTGAGGATATTTTTTAGCGGCAAGCTCGCCCCCTACAAAAAATAACTCTTATTGTTTGATTTTTATAATAAGAATCAAAAATAACTTATTTTTTTATTTTTAAATAAAAATTAAAATATAATTATTATATTTGACTTTTATTTTTTAAATCACTTTTAAGAGTTAAAATTGACATTTATTTAAATAATCGGGAAAAAAGGTTTACTCTATTTTTAATATTCCCGTAAAAAATACCTTATGTGTATTTGTTCCGCACTTCCCTGGCGGTTTTTAGACCATTGATTTTTATTAAATCATAACGCTTATTTACGGTACTTGGTTAATATCATTCGGGTCTGTTAGCTTCACCTGCATACGCACTAAAAAACTGTGAGTGTATGGGTGCCGACCCCTGCTTTAAAGTCGATTTCTGAAATCGGAATCGAACTTTAAAGACCAGAAACTGTTAAGTGGCTACAAAAAATATCACATATCTGTCTCGCTGCTCGGCCATTTCGTTGATTATGTCTCTTGTAATGAACACGATAACCAAGCTGCTGCCTGCCAACGACAACGAATGGATTAATAAATAATTGAGCAACAGTAAAAATGCTTCTGCCACCGATTTTTCTGTCACTAATAGCATTTTCACACTACATAATTACAAAGAGAACGACAAGGAGATAGTGAAAATTTGACATTTCTGTTCATATGGCACCATCCACTATCTGCCGTTAGCTTTCAATGTAAAACAAACGTCAAACGAGGAAAAAATAAGAAGCAAAACACAAATTATGGATTCTTTGGTGCCTATTTTGGCTGCTGCTCGAAAGCAGCAACTGATATTGGTTCAAATAATGATCAAATTATTGGAGGTAGATGAAGGACAAGCGGAAGAAATTGGGAAAAAAATAAAGGAAAAACTATGAATTATTTGTTGCTTATTTTTTGTTCTACTCAAAAGCACCCACTGATTTAAAGGTTTATTTAGTTGTATCATATAATATAAACATATGTTCTAAGCTAAAAGTCGAAAGGGCGCTGGAGGAACTCTCTGACCGATGGCGATCCGGCCAGGGTGGATAAGCTCGGCGGCTTCCTTGGGGCGCTGTACGGGAACATTCCTGAATATATAGATGCAAGGCCTAGTAGGAGGGACGCCCATATTTCAGCAGGGAGTAATAATTAGGCTGTTGCCATCAGCGTTACTTTCGGCGCTTCGCATTTTATCCCTTGAACCAGTTCTTCAGTAGAGGGTATGGATATGGACACTAAGGCGACGACACCATCTTCTTCATTTCCCCGCAACGGGCCTTTTTGTAGGGACGAGTCCATCTTGTTCACGCCGTCAATCAATCGTTTTACGCTAGAGTGAAGACGTGCAACCATTTCGTCTTCGATTTTATGTTGATTTGTTCGTTGTGAATGGCAACTTTTTAGTGGTGGAACAGTGAAACAGCTGAGAGTGAAACATGTCAAAGTGATGGTAAAATATTTTGAGAAAATGTTGAACGAAAATATATATGTAATTTGACAACTCAGACGGTGTCATCATAGACGGTGGACGGAAGATGGGGGATGAAGCCTAGTGTGTATTGAACATAAGGTGAACTTCAAACAGTTGAGAAATTTTTTTTTTTAACAACTCTCTTCTGGATACTCTGATTGATAACATACACAATACTACACTGTGACTTTTCAGTCACAGGAAAAAAACCTCAAAAACAATTTGTATTTGTCGGAGAGTAAGTGTTAAGTGTTGTATTTAAAATGCGGGCCTAACTAAATAGCCTATGGTTTGTCGTTGACAGTTCGGGTAAAATCGGATACAGTTTGTGCAACTGTATCCCGTGAGCGTTGTCAGGTTTACGATACTTGAGAGGATAGGTGATGACTTATCAGAAAATGGTGACTTCCATCTCTTTTGGTAAAACCTGTAGAACTGACAAGGAGGCTACGGAGGCTCACTGCACAAATCCGACGATACAGGGCAATCATCTTTAATTTCGCTGATATATATGACTGGGGAATCATCAACCATTACTTGCAGACCCGGGGAGGAACTTACTCCTCGACATATTTAATAGGGCTCTCGATCAATCCATTTGGCCTAACCATGTAATTATTCATGAATTTGTTGCTTTGCTTAAAATGGCAATAAAATTACCGATAACTCTGCCGCCACTTAATGTATACGTATATATTTGATGCTCGTATATACCACCACGATCGCATACAAGTGTTTACTTGCAACACTTATCCTTAATTCAGATTATTCTGTCTTACCCTCGTTGTTATAGGCGAATTTAACATTGGATGCTTTTAGAGGATTCATACATTTTAATTTTCATAAGTGCACACGACTTCGTTCTGGGTATTGCTGATCTTCCTTAAATCAAGTCAATTCAGTCGGCAATTCAAACGGCAAGCTCCTTGATCTAGTCTTCACTTCTGATTTCTTCAATAACACAAGCATTTGCCTTACCCAGGACTCATAATCTAATGAACGTCTTACCACTTCCGCCACTGGGCACTGGGCCACTGGACACAAGTTAGTATCTTAAACAGCCATATGAGGAAGAGTGGTTTAAAATCTGACTATATGTAATATAGTATGTATATGAAATATATGTAATAAATTATTAATGTATATATATATATGTACAAAAATATTCTTGAGGGAAAACTATAAAAAAAAAAAAAAAAAAAAAAAAACGGGATGTGCTCTTGTAAATACATGACTTGACATGACCAGCCATTAAAGTTGTAAACTACGTAGCAGTTGGGAAAGACGAGAATGTATGACATATACCAAGACTTGATAAAAATCACTAACGCGACAAACAGAGAAGCACTAAATTTTACCATACGCGTTACGTTTCTGAATTTTCGGAATACAAGGGCAGGCATTGAAATGACACCTTTATACACAAGTTGATACTATGTGGTAGTGTCAGGGTCTTAATACTATTGGGAATCAGTTTGACATTTATCAGTACCATATTGATACTAAAATGTTGATGCTAACTGTAGTTTCAAATTACAGATTTATACCAATTAAAATACACTGCTGTTAATTGCAAAGAATGATTGTTTTCCATTCCTTAATGTTTCAAGAACATTATTGCATAATTGATTTAGCTAATGAAAACATACTTGATTTATGAATAATTATTTTGTGATTGAACCTCAAAATCAGTTCGATTTCGCATTAATACAAATCCGCCACCTGTGTTCAAGTTTCCGAACGAAAATAAGAGGGACATTTTAAAAGTTGTCAAGGTACCAAAAAAAAATGTAATTTTCATGGGATTAATTTTGAACAAGCGCTTTTATGATGGTTTTACCATTAAATACCCCTTGCAGAGGGTATTATAATTTTAGACAGATGTTTGCAACGCAGTGAAGGGGGCATCTCCGACCCCATAAAGTATATATATTCTTGATCAGCATCACCAGCCAAGTCGATCTAGCCATGTCCGTCTGTCTGTCTGTCCGTCTGTCGGAGCTATCGAGCTGAAATTTTCAGCATAGTCTTATTTCTTTAGTACGCAGTATATATGTCGGAATGACCGAAATCGGACTACTATATCCTATAGCTGCCATAGGAATGATGGCGAAATTAATGTTAAAAAAATTTTAACTTCTCTGTTTTTCAACGTATTTCTATAAATTTCTAGATATAACAGTTTTTATGGTTCTAGAATTACCATATTAATTTCATTAAGGTCGGACCACTATATCATATAGCTGTCATAGAAGCGTTCGGTCGATTTATATGAAAATGTAAAATTCTACATGTAAAATGTAAAATGTACAAAATTCGATGTTTTTTCAAAATTACTAAAATGGTTCGATTTTCAATAATCCAATTGCAGACTGCAAGGGTATACCAACTTCGGTTTACCGAAGTTAGCTTTCTTTCTCGTTGAAAATATCATTTTGATTAATGTTAAGACTTTGAAAAATGTGGTGCGTTGGGAACTTTTTCCTCGACTTCGGCAACCCTTTTCTCCAGGATTTAGTTTTTGTGGCCGCAAATGCTTGTATGTATTTGTGTATTAAATTAATGTACCAGTAATGTCCATAGTTGAAGGACGAGAGATGGCCAAAATTTGAACAGACCCTTTTTAGCAAAACTCAGAGAAAGCAAATACATTTGGAAAGGGTGACCAGCTGAAATCATTTGTATCTTAACCGATACATTACTAGTCCGAAACTGAAAAGTTTCCATTACGTACCAATTTTGAGAAAAGGTATCATGCACTGCTATAATTTGCACTTTACAAGGCTTAATAACTCCCAAACCTTACGTAGCCCAGAGCTGGTACTCGGCTTAAAATGAGCTTTGTATATATATTCTCGATCAGGATTGAGTCGATCTAGCCATGT
The DNA here is from genome assembly GCA_008042795.1 of Drosophila asahinai. Lineage (NCBI taxonomy): Eukaryota > Metazoa > Arthropoda > Insecta > Diptera > Drosophilidae > Drosophila > Drosophila asahinai. Next base: position 9,076 of record VNJZ01012226.1, read on the forward strand.
CCGTCTGTCCGTTGCTACGCAAACTAGTCTCTCAGTTTTTGAGCTATCTGAATGAAACTTTGCAGGTAGTCTTCTTTTTATTGCAGGTAGTATATACTCGTATTTCGAACGGCCGCAATCGGACCACTATGTCTTATAGCTGCCATAGGAAAGAAAGGGCCAAAATTTCACATTTTCGATATTTTTGGTGGTATTGGGCTCAAATTAAATATATAATCTTTTAACTATAATATAGCTTTACATTTTAAATTTCATGAAAATCGGACCACTATATCTTATAGCTGCCTTCGGAATGATCGGAAAATTAATGAAAAAAATTATAACTTCTCTGTTTTGTATTTTTGTTGTTTATCTTTTATATTTGTATATTGTATACATTTTGAGATATAGCTGTTTTTTACGGTTTAAGAATTACAGTTTTAATTTTATTAGTTCGGACAACTATATCATATAACTGTTATAGAAGCGATCGGTTGATTTATACGAAAATGTAAAATCTAGGTAAATAGGTAAATGTTATAAAAATGTATAAACTTCGACTTTTTTTCTATTTTACTTCCAATTGCAGACTTTAAGGGTATACAAACTTCAGCTTTCCGAAGTAAGCTATATTTTTTTTAACAGGTATTATTGTGGCACACACAAAAAAAGAGGTAGCAGAAGGCTACCCATTCGGACTTCCGTTAGGCTTCGTAATTGGTGTTCAGAAGTCTAATTGGCTTCTTCTATAAACTTTTTAAATCTCTGTAATGTAGGGGTTCTTATGTCATGAGGAGATTTAGATATAATTGCAGCCAGTCCTTGGCAGGCAAACATCTGATGTTCTGCGCTGTCAAGAATGTTACAGGTTTCGCATATGTTAAAGTCTCTAGCCTTGATATGATGTAAAAATACGTGATCATATGTCTTACTTACTAAAAGCCTGTTTAAGACTTTTTCTTTTTTGCCTTCCAATTTATGTTCCAATGCCAGGGTTTTACTAGAGAGATTGCCTAGAACTCATTTTGCCAATCGTTATTCACTTTATTTTTAACCTTTCTCACAGCCTACCTTGCCTAGTGGACTGTTTGACCAAGGCATCAGTCTTTTCGTGAAGTTTAATGTTTTTGTGCCCAGGAACCCATTGGATTATGAACAAACTAGTATACGCCTCAACCATGTTTTTGTGAATGGCATCGGTGAGATATGTAACTGTTTTATTTGATTGTAAGGCCTTTAACGCATTTTGGCAGTCACAAACAATAACAGTTTTTTGAAAACGTTTCTTTGCAGAAAGTTTTACTGCAAATCCCAGTGTCATCTTCATGTACCGATGCATCAGTTGAAATAATGTTCCATCCATCTTTTTCACAGGAATTAAATTTATCCATAAAAACTGTAAGGAATCGTTAAGATCCCTAACAGAAGTGCTAAGAGAACGCAGGATTGACACAAGAGAAAGCAGTATAAGAGAAGGGTAAGAGATTAGGTGGGAGCGGAGAAATTGGGAGAAAGCTTTTGGCAGAGCGGGTAGTCAGCACATAACGGGACACGGATGCACTGAGCAAGGAGTTTTGGCGGGAGAGAGGGCTGCTCTCGAGTATCGGGCGTCTTGTGCCCCGCTTAAGTCAGGTGTGGTGGAAGAGAGGTGAAAGTCTCAGTTAAAATATATATTTATACCACTTAAATCTAAACCCCGGTGTTCTTATTTTGGCACAGCGCCAACAAATATAAATTTGTTGCAGCGAATCCTGAATCTTGCACTTTTATATCCACGATGGCGAGTACCAGCTGGATATATTAATTAAAAAGAGAAGAATTACTTGCATATAGCCAGGAGTTCGGACCTCAATTTGCAGGGAACGTAGACGACTTACGCAGAGGATTCGTTGCGTGGGCTTGAGAACAGCTCCTTGACCCAGCGCAGATAATAAGATTTAAAGAGTTAAAAGAGCGTCACGCTGGAGTATCACCAGGTAAGGCGTCTACAAGCAGTGGGGGACAGGAAAGACCCGCTGGTTCTAAGACTCAGGTGATGATTCCACAGGGAGACATTATAAATGCCAGTTTTAAGGAACAGATACAGATAGATATCCCCAAACCGAGACCAGAATACAGCAGGATATGATAGCCAGGCCACAAGCACCTAACTAGGGTAAGGGAATGGAGTCCCCGGTTTTATCTGGCAGCGAAATCACTTCAGTTTTTGGATCAGGTGGAGTGGTTAGCGGAGACGTACGGTCTCCAGTTAGACCTGCTGCCAAGGGCGATGCCCGAATTGCTTCAAGGAATAGCCTGGAAATGAAACCTGGCAAACAACCAACACTGGACGACATGGGCAGCGTTCAGTTTGAGGCCTATTTTCTACCACGGGGCTGCTTCAATAACCTTCGGGAGGAGGTGAAGGGAGAACCCTTTAAGGAATTTATGGTGGAGATGCAGTTTCTGATGAGGCCGTTGAAAATGTCAACAGAGGCGCAACTGGAAAGTATCTATGAGAATAGCGTTCCAGATCTCCGAGCGTTAGCCAGGCCATCCCAATTCTCCACTTTACATGGATTGATGGGTTTGGCGGATGAGCTAGAGATGATTAGCGAGAGGGAGCGATTACGGTCCCATTCAGCCGGCCGCAGGAGATACAACAGGGGTGGAAACAGACGAACAATGGACCCCCACAAAGGATACAGGATCCGTCAAATGCATGTGGAAATTGCGGACAAGCCGGACACTGGAGACGAGAGTGTCATCAGCGCACAGAAATTAAATTTGTGGGAGGATCGGACGCAGAAAACCGAACTGTTGCGGGTCTATGGGAAACGAACTCAGCAGTAGTCGGAGCACAGCAGTAGTCGTCAAACTCGGCTCCGCAATAAATCAGAAGGGATTTCGGGATGAGGGCTCCTAATATGAGGTAAATCCTATAGGGCAGTGATCGACACAGGAGCCACCAGCAATTTCGTCAGTGAAGGGTTAGTAGCGAGCTTGGGTGCTGGAGACACGTGAGATTCGCGGATGGACGAGCGGGCGAGATAAACCACCAGTGTCGAGGTGACTCTTGAGTTTGGGAGCCGACAGATCGCAACAGTACTGTTCGTCATGGCATGGATCATCGCTGATCTAGTCCTGGGTTACAACATATTGAAGGATAAGTTGCGCAGGTCAAACGATTCGGTTTAGGTCGAATAGGGCCACGGAAATCAAGGGAAGTTGTAAGGAATCGCAGAGCAAGGAACCTAGCAGAAACAAGAAACAGGACAGTAACATAGCCCCAGAGAAAAGGTTAAAAATGGCAGGGGAAACGCCATTAACTGACCAGTGCATGGACACGTTTCTAAGAAGAGAATTAGAAATGTTCGAGGAAATCAAAGGGGTATCCAACATTGCTGAGCACGAGATAGTGATGAAGGATTCTCGACCCCTGAAGCCACCATTGACGAGGAAATTGATTAACTACTCAAAAAAGGCTGTATAGAGCATAGAGTAGCCCTCATAGCGCCGCAATCGTCATGGTGCAGAAGAAGACGGGAAAATGGAGGTTATACGTGGATTTCAGGCAGTTAAAAGCCAAATCTATCCTAGACGCATACCCCTTGCCGAGGATTCACCACTTCCTGGATCAGTTAAAGCAAGCAAAATACATCAGTAGTTTGGACTTAAAAATGAATACTAGCAGATACATATGGGAAGTCAAGTAAACCATTAACGGCGTTTACAGTCCCCGGACGGGGTCTGTCTCAACGGAAAGGTATGCTTTTCGGGCTGCATTCAGCACCGGCAACGTTTCAGCGAGCACTGGACAGCGTTATCGGGCCTGATATGGAACCACATGCCTTTGCATATTTGGATGACTTCATCGTCATCGGACGCACGCTGGAAGAACACACGAGAAACCTTCAAGAGGTGTTCCGACCGCTGAGAAATGCAAATTTGAAGATCAATTTGAATGGCATTGGGAGGAAAAACAGCAAAAGGCATTCGAGGACATAAAGGAGAGCCTGATCGCAGCACCGGTATTGACTTGTCCGGATTTTGACAAGAAATTTGTGATTCAAACGGATGGCAGTAATGTGAAAATAGGAGCGGTCCTTGCGCAATACAATGATAACCAGGAGAAGGATTTTTCATACGCAAGTCGAACATTAAACGGGGCTGAACAAAACTGATCGGCGACAGAAAAGGAGTGTCTGGCAATTGTGTGGGCAATACAGAAGCTTAGACCATACTTGGAGGGATATCATTTCCAAGTAGGTACGGACCATATGGCGCTAAAATGGCCCAACTCTATCAAAAGTCTGATTGAATGGATCGCGAAATGGGCATTGGAGTTGCAGCAATATGAATTCGACATCATATATCGGCGTGGGAAATTAAATACGGTGGCGGACGCCCTTTCAACCGTTGGAACCGGAAGCCTGCCTCATGATTGGCAGCGGCGAGCACTTCAGCTTGGAGGATTATAAAACCTGTGCATAGACCCAGGAGTAGCTGAAGGAAATGAAGGCTCAACCTCAAAAGTTCCCGGATTATCTATGGGAAGCCGGAGGTCTATACCGAAATATCCCTCACAGGGCTGGACATAAAGACATTACCGCATTGAAATTATGCGTCAAGGAAAATCACGATGCACCGACAGAAGGATACACAGAAATCCGGAAGACCATCGCCAAGATTGCGACAAAATACTTCTGGCCAAGGATGCAGCGAGACGTACGATTGTACGTACGGAAGTGTGAGACGTGTCAGCGCCTCAAGGCCAGCAAACTACAAGCGGAGGGAAAGATGCTGACGCAAATCCCGGAGGAGCCATGGTCCACAGTTTGTGCAGTTTTTGTGGGACCACTTCCAAGATTAACACACAAAAAAACCATGCTGCTTGTTTTCATTGATAGGTTTGCTAAATGGACTGAGATGGTGGCATTAAGGGAGGCCACGACAGATACCTTGAAGAAAGCGTTCAGGGAGAGAATCCTAGCGCGATTCGGGGTACCTAAAATCCTCGATACAGACAACGGGACACAGTTCACAAGCAGAGCGTTTTAAAATTTCGTGGAGGACATGGGAGTACGTCACCAGCTCACGGCCCCGTATACGCCCCAGGAAAATCCAACGGAGAGAGCCAATTGATCGGTGAAGACGATGATTGGCCAGAACGCGTAAGGAAATCAGATAAAATGGGATGACTTGCTGCCAGATATAAAACTGACAAACTTTTCAAGTACGCAGGAATCCTGCGGATATTCCCCAGCATTCCTTACACAGGGAAGAGAACCTAGACTCCCGAAAGCCGTGTGTGATGAGGCGACAATGGGAACTGGAAGACCGCAGGACTTGAGACAAGTCTTCGAGATCGTGCGAAGAAACCTGGAAATGGTGGCACAGGACCAAGCCAGGTACTATAATTTGCGGAGAAGACACTGGACGCCAGTAGTTGGATAAGTGGTGTGGGCCAAGGAACACCACTTGTCAAACGCAGTAGAAGGATTTGCTGAGCAGCTAGCGCCAAGGTTCGGAGGACCATTCCGAATCATGGATTTCGTGTCTCTAGTCATTGTCAAATTGAAGGACATTAAGACTGGACAGGAGCGGCGAGCCCACAATAGTACCCTGAAGCCGGAAGGGAACGCAAAAGAACAGATGTGGAGGATTCAAATGATAGGGATCAACAGCCGGGACAGAGGAGGGTAAACGACGGCACGGGAACATCAAACCGTGATAAAAGAATAAAATATAACTGTAGGTCTAACCGGCTTAACCCTCTAACACGTAAGCCTGCCTGAAGGCACGTATTACGTTTTTGGCCTTAAAAAATAAACTAAAAGCTTTTTAATCGTTTAAATAATTTTTGGCGGTTGATAATAAACATACAAAATTATGAGTCTCAGCTTTGAAAGCTCTCCGAAGCTTTTAACGGGACATATATTTT
>VNJZ01012228.1:0-72591 GCA_008042795.1 Drosophila asahinai
TTATGGTGTATAAGCGAGTTGCTATTTAGAAAAAGTTGAATCTGTGAGGACATTAGGTTTTCAAAAGCTTTTGAAAGGAAAGGCAGTATCGAAATTGGCCTGAAATCGTTATTTGCTTTAGGGATCGGAATGATCTTGGCTTTTTTCCATTCGGCCGGAAATGAGCTAGTGGTTAAAACGGTGTTAAAAACATGTGTGACGTGGGGCAACAGCAAGGGAAGTAGAATTTTAACAAATTTTGGGCTTAGGCTATCGAGACCTTCCGCGTTTGATTTTACTTTAAGAATACTATCAAGGACATCACACTGATTTACGCACATAAAACTAAAATTATTATCACAGAGAGGTGCAGTGTTCAGGTACGGGTTGCATATTGCTTCAGGTACATCTATTTCCAAGAATTTTCGGTTTAGTATTTCAACATCTGCATTAAGTTCAGTCTTACGTGTGCCTTTACCTATACCTAACTTATTACTTGCGCCTTTTGTGTGTGCAAAATGAAATATATACGCCATGGCGGCAATGTGGCCCACACGGCGTATGCGTGTTTTTCTTAGCCTTTAAAAATCGCGTAAATTGATTGCAAACAAAGCGGGGTAAATACGAACACAAACACCTCGGAAATAATTAACACTCCCCGGCGTAAAAGTTGCAACCATAAATATATCAGTTGCCATGTTTTTCATTATACAAAGGGGAAATATATATTTTTAAACCGAAAGTGTTAAAATGCTGACGACTTAAGCCCAAGGGACACTGCGGCCCCGAGGTATTTCCAGATGGAAATTATTAAATGCCATCATCCGAGTTAATTGCACAGGTAACTCGGAGAGAGTAAAAACTTCCAGTCTGGCAGAAAAAAATCAATTAGCTTTATTATTGAGAGAGGCTTTTGTTCAAGCATTTACTGCCATTATATTTCTCTCTCTTTAAACAAAAGAACTTTGAAGTGGCAACAATTGATAGCAATTGAATTAGTTTGGAGTGAAATTTGATACATATTGACTTTCCATTATGAAATAAATGACCAATTAGCAGGGAATCACTTAATCAAATCATTTAAATATCAAGTTAAGTGTTTGATGAGGGAAATAAATATAATTTGTTAAATTGACATGTAAATTGAGGTAATTAAAGATATTATTTAATCAAATAAATGCAAACCAATTTAATTGCAATATGAATTCAACATTTTTGCCTTGGGCAAGGTCAGTTCTGTAATTATACACAAGCTTTTTTTGTACCTTTGCTTGTAATAATTTTGCATTTATTTTTTCTAAGGGAAGCATAAAATTAACAAGAAATAAAAGCCTGTATAAATATTAATAAAATTACTAGGCGCAGAGGAAAAACTTTTATAAGTACCTGCCTAGGATTAATTATATCGATTGTCTACACAAAAGCTTATACAGTCTGTGTGTAATATAATTCGCAAAAATACTTATATTATTAGAGGCCAGACTTTCAGGTCTGTTTGGGGCGTGAAAATCGCCCTGGAAAATGGAAAATGTAGAAGAAGGAGCCGAAAGCTGAAATGCAAAACACAACCGTAACCATGGCCGTTGTCGTAACCATTTGCCGTAACCAAAAACCGAGCCAGACATTGAATTGACCTTAATAAACTTGCCTGGGTTTTTTTTTGTTTTTTATTTTTATTTTTATACCTATACATTTTATATATATTTTTTTGGCTGTTTCTCTCGTTACAGAAAATGCTGATACTGCTGCCGCTGCTGGGGATTTTTGGTAATGCTCTCGTTGCTGAAGTCGAGGCCAGTCTGAGCTTGAGTCTGGGCTTTAAGGCCATCAAAGTGAGTGTTGAAAGCGAGAGCGAAGCAGCCATGAAAATCTTTTATGAATGCCATTAATGCCATCTCTTTTTCCTAATTATGCAATCCCATTCCCATTGGTTTCTTTCTGATCCGAGCAGTTGCCCAGGCATCCCAATCCGGGTAAGTTCCTCAGGGTTTCGATACGCTCAACGATTTCAAATCAGTGCGTATTTGCAATTTGCAAGTACGAATTTGAGTTGGAGAGGAAGATTTTCCGAATTACATTGACTGTGTGTGCTTCATTAATCAAAGAAGGTTCTGCCGGCTTCATCACCATCAAGTGGGAGTACAAAAAAGGAGATTCTTTTAGGTGCAACAAAAAGCTAGAAGGCAAACAGCTTTTACAGTTGAGTTTTCTTGTTGCCGAGATTGCTGAGACCTAGACTTAATTTATATTATCTGTTTTGTATTAAGAGTTGGATGAATAAGTATTTTCTTGCTAGAAAAAGGAGAGAAATACCTGAATCTTATTTAAATATTTAGCTTATTTGATGTTTGGAAAATAAGAAATATAAATATTAGAATAGGGATAGATTAAATATTGATAGAAATTAGGGACTAATTATAAGGAAGTCAACAAAATGGCGAAAATAATTTAAAAAATATTTCTACAAATTATTTAATATTTTTTCCAGGAAACCTTAACCTTGCCAAATTAAATTTTTTGGCTTTATTTTCCTTTGACAACGATTCCCTTCTATGAAAAATTCTCATAAATCACAGCAAAATTCTCTGGAAAAAAACCTTAATAAAGGGAATACAAAATTTGATGGACACAATAGATGGGCCAGAAATTTCATTAAAACTTGCAGCCAGGATATGTTGTTTTCTGTTGTTCCCAATTCCAATTGCTTGTTCGCTTGACTAAAAAAAAAGTTGAGGACTCTCCTCTGGCTTCCTAATATTGATTGTGCACCTCAGTATAACCAGCAGGATCCTGGATTTTCCGGTTTAGCTTAGATATCCCATCTCCTGGGAAATATCCACACACACACCAGCTAACTAACGAGTAAAGTGATTTTAATGGTTTTATGTTCGATTCGTTTTCTTCGCTTTTTTTTACCCCTCGACCACGACTTGGAGTTTTTAGCAATTCGCCCCCGACATGTGCCATTTTCCATGCTCTTTCCCTGCTTTTCAATGCTTTCAATGCACAAACACACACATGTTGTCGTAGAAAGCTGTTCAAAATTAAACAGCAGCAGCAGCGGCAGTCCGAACTGTGCCAGAAACTTTTCGATTCAATTCGTTTCGAGGGCGTTACAACAAAAATCCAACCAATATCGTGCTCGCTCTATATTTTATGTATATATATTTGTTATATTTTTTATACGCTTTTTCCTTGTTCGAGTCAAAAGTTTTGAGTCAAATGCCAATACAGCTTGTGTGTGTGGGCCAAAATAAAAGTTTTGCCGGCCAAACGGAGCAGAGTTCCCCGGCGGCCATCGCACGTAGTCCAGCGAGTGGTCCTGCCCCAGGACATATCAATGCCTCACACGTTTGTATGGCATCCATGTCGGGCAGAGGGAAAAAACTATTGAAATCAGTTAGAAATTTCAAATTTTTATGGTTTTAAAATGCAAGATTTCAGGTATCTCAAGGGTTTCTTTAATTTTTATTTGCAAAACTAATTATTAAAAAATTTAAACCCACTTTCTCACCCATAATATTAAGATTCTTGTAATATTTTCCTCGGTGCACCCATAGGGCTAAGTTGCATTGTCCAGGCGGTGCCGGAACAAGTTTATTTAAACTGTAGAACTTGCTCTTTATGCCTTTGAAAGTTTACCAGGCAACACGAAAAATGCTGAGACTCTGTGAACTTGGCCCAAACATATTTGCGAATACGTGAGGCAATGAAGAGTTAGCCAGGAAAAGTTCACTTCGAATGAGTTGCAAAGATTAGTCCTGAAACATATCATTTGCAGGCGATGCCAAGGAATGCCCATGGTCATAAAATTTGCAAAAAACTTTTGCTCAGTAAAAGTTGCCAAAGGGAAAGCCATTTTTAGAAATTCCTTTCAATCATAGAAGCTGAGATTTATGTGTGTAGGGCAATTTTCTGTATTAAAAGTAAACTTTAGCCAGTAATCTTTACATTCTTATTTTATTTTAATTAATTATCGCTTATTTACATTAAAAAATTCCATTTTAATTCACCTTAAAACTACTTGAAGTTCTCTTTCAGCTAATAGTGTTTTTGTCAGGGTTTTCCTAGCTTGTTGATTTTGTTTTTCCATTTCCCATCTTGGCCAAAACACATATCCCGGGGCCAGGTCACAATCTTTAGTACAGATTTTAGTTTCTGAAGTAGAATTGGGAACAATTTTCAGCCCTCAATCACATGTGTGATGATGATGATGTTGTGTCCCAAGCAAACACTTGAGCTACGAAAATTGCGCATACGCAGCATGGGCCAGGGTTTCTTCTTGAGAACTTTTTGTTTGGGGTAAGGACTACTTTTGCCTATCCACTCCTATTTTTTTCCTATATCCAGGCGAAGAGGGCACTCAAAACTTGTCGCACACGCTCGAGTGCTGTAAATCTTTGCACAAAATAGAAACTTTATTTGGTCATGGTCATCAACGACTTAAGTAAATCTAAAACTCTAAGTAAAACAAACACTCCACGGCCGGGAGAGTCCGAAGGCAGAGGGCCTTGCAGAGGCCGCATAAAACAAATAAAATGCGAACACGTGACCCCAAAATGGTGATGACCCCCAGCAAAGAGGACACTGGGTGCACCATCATCGGAAAGGGTAGAGTTCATTTCGAGTTTGGGTGGGGATGAACTCCTATATATATGTATTATGTATATATCATGTAGCCAGGCAGAGAGACATATCTGAGACCCCTTGAGTGCGCTTTGCCGAGCATCTGAGGGTCTTTAATGTTGTCAACGAGCGGCAGATAAAAGCGCTCGCATTGCACATTCCAGCGTTCACTTCCGTATTTACTTTGCTTTTTTGAAGGGTATAAGGGATATTAGATCAAAGAGAAGGTGGTGCTTAATGAAAATATAAAGAATATATTTCAGTTTTAGCAAGAAATATATAATTAAAGGCTCTTAATTCCTAAAAAAAAATCCCAAAATATAAGGAATTTTAAAAACCGTAGGTAAATTATACAATACTTAATAGAATGGTATTATTCATGATTTATTTCTTTAATTTAGAAGGGAGTTCTCTCTCTTATTTGTAGTAAATCTTAATTTTCAATTTCTTTAATTTTAAGTGTAAGTTTCTTCTATAATTTCCTGCCACTTATTATTTCCTCTACTGTATTTAAGTAAGAAATATATTATTAAAAGCTTTGAATTCCGAAAAAAAATCCCAAAATAAAAGGAATTGAAAAAACAGGTAGGTAAATTATACAATTGTTACTAAAAAAGGTCTTCTTGACTTAAAACATATTTTTAATGATTTTTTTCTTCAATTTGGAAGGCAGTTCTATTTCTTATTTGTAGTAAATCTTAATTTTTAATTACCTAATTTAAAGTGTATGTTTTTTCTGTAATTTCCTTTACTGTATTTAAGAGCATTTAATCTTCGTTAAAACTCTTAAGCATTAGTTCCCTCTGCCTTGTTTTTTCCTGAGCTCAATTCGTTAAGGATAAGCGATTCGTTCGCTCACACAAAACATTCTCTTCACAGGTGCATGTTCGAAAATGTCCTTGTGTGCGGGGGCATAAGGATTTCTTACACCCACCTAAGCACACCCTCAGTTTGCAGACATCTTTGCTGAGAGTACGGAAAAATACATTAAGAAGATTGCACTTTCGAAAATGACACTGAGTCACTGAGTGTGTGTGTGTGTGTGGACCTAGATACTCGTACTTCTCACTTCCGGCAAGGTCCAAAGCTCCTTGGCGACTTTTCAATAACAAACGTAAATTGCTAATGTCATAAAGATGCGACAACGTGCCCATATTCATTACAATCAGCTCGCAATGCCAATTTTCACATTAACCATTGATGCCAAATGAATGATGATGCTAGAAAACGAGGTCTGCTCCCCAGCCTTGGCAGTCACGTTTGCCACGTGAAATCAATTCAAAGTGGAAAAGTACAGGGCACGTACCCGATCTCCCACAAGTGGCAGGAGAAGGAGGAGGAGCAGGAGGACTCCTCTCTAGGTCCTGGGCTCCTGTGCGCTAACAGTACGATTGCAAATGCCTTGCCACAAGCCCGAGTAATTGTGATTGGCGGCTACACACACGAGTTTTTGGCCAGGCCAAAACAAGGTAGGAGCACAAAGGAGCCTTTGCAGATAGGAAAAACACTGAAAGGCACTAAGGAAAAATTCTAAGAAAATTACGGAACAAATAAGTGACATGGGAATTTTTTGAAAAACTGAAAACATTTAATTAGGTGCCTAAAAATGGGTCACAAAATGGGTAAAATTTAAATTTAAAGCTTTTTAAGAAATTGAATGAAAATTAGGGAACACATAAATGACAAATAAATTTTTAGAGATTTGAACTCATTAGTCAAGGTGCCTAAACGTAGGCAATAAAAAATTAACTCATTTAAAAACAGCTTTTAAGAGGGTATTTTTGTCAAGGGTAGTTTTAAAAGGATTGTTCTAATAAGGAATTACAAATAATTATTCAGAGTTCTTGCCTCATCAATTCTCTCAGTAAATACTATCAAAAAATGTTTAGAGATTTGAACCCATTTCTTAAGGTGCCTAAAAGCAGGCAAAAAAAAAAAAATCATTAAAAAACAAGCTTTTATTATGGTAATATGTCAAAGGTATTTTTAAAAGGATTATTCCAATATAAGTAATTTAAATTAATTATCCAGAATTCTTGCCTCCTCAATTCTCTCAGGAAATTCTTTCAAGAATTTTCCCCTCTGCATAAAGCAAATCTTTTCCGGCAAAAGCAAACTTTGGCAAGAGCTAATGGCATGCCATAAAGCAGCGGCATTTGTCAATATCAATTTTGATGACACACGAACGCAAACGCAGGTCTATTGTTTGCTCTGTAAATATGCGATTCTAGCGAAAATTTATAACAAATACAGACCATGTCACACTGACATTAATTGGGTTCCCATTCATTGGCCTTGCTCATACCACATACCACATACGACATGTATTACGCATTTGATGACATAAATTAGCTGGGAAATGAAACGAAATGAAATGAAATGAAATAATAAACAAGTCGGAGGAGAAAAGCGAGCACTGATTGCCAAAAAGGACTCCCAGGAATTTCCTTTCATTTTAAAGGGCACACACAGTACACAATTTGCTTCGGAAATTTTCCTACCAACCTCTACAGCATTTTCATGCTCATTTAACTTTTGTATTTTCTATTTTTTCTCTACTTTACCTGTGCATGCAACGATTTTTCGGTGACAACAATGGGTACCCTGAACGCCTGCTGCTGCTCTTGGATCCATGGATTCCTATTCCGGTTTTGCCTGCAGCCAATTGCAGCGTGGGAAACACAACATTCGCACATGGAGTCACATTTAAATTGGATTGTAAAACTCAATGCGTTTGCGAGGTGAGTTTGCTGGGGGCGCCGACGACGATGGCGGCTAAAAGCCGAGGGCCATCTGCACAAGAGTTGGCCACAAACCACAGACATCCTCAGCCTCAGCCACAGCACAAAAACACAGATAGGGATACTTTGGCACTGAAAGAAGAAATACTGAGGGAACAGTAGCTACAAGATATTTAAAGATAATTTATTTTTAATTAATAATATAATAAGATTAATAATATTTATTAAAAAATAAATCTTCAGTTTTAAAAAGTATGCTCTGAAAAATGTCACTGAACTAAAACATCATTGCATACTTTTAGACAGATTTTTAAAGGGTTTTCTCAAACCATTCCTTTTATTTATAAAAGAAAGGTTTATAAAAAGAATATCATAAAACATTTTAAATTGTTAATTATTAGTTCCCATTTACAAAGAATGAATTAAAATATTTTTAGAAACTTTTAAAAATCGTTTAAGTATTTTAATAAAAAGAAATTAAAATAATAAAAGGATATAAAAATATTCTTTTATCTTAATAATGCCTTACCTCTAAAAAAAATAATTTCTTTTTATTAATTATTTATTAAACAAGGTTTAAATTATTTATTTTTTAATTTAACCCTTTTTGTTACTAATTTTTTTCCGGTGTTAACCACCCATACAGGGACACAGCAAAGCACTTTCACAAATACAAAGCCGCATTCCGGCCAAAAGCCAACTGCAGTTCAGTGAAACGATTCCCGTTTCGCCATCGCTGTTGTTTAACCTGTGCTTAGAACCGCTTTTCCATTTCCCCCCTTTGCCCTTTTCGGGCTTTTAGTTTTTCATTTTTGGTTTTTATATTTTTTTCGGTGGGGATTAGCGCCAACACTTGTGCCATTTAGATGTGAATTGCTTTCGCGCTCTGTAGCGATTTTAATTAAAATTTAAATATAGTGTGAATCGCTTGAAATTACAATTTCGGAGCGCGGCACAGCAGTAGTTTTTTAATAGTCGGCTTAATAGAGGAAACTCTGTCGGCTAATGAGAGTTAAACTGTGCTTACATTAATTTTTTTTATTTGTATATTAAGAGAGTATTCCCAGAAAAAAAAGAATAAACTATTTATGGTAGAATATGCTTAAAATATTTGGAAAATAAAGATAAAAGTACTTTAACATTCATATTAATGCAGCTAAATTCTCTCAGTTAAATCCTCTTAAAGTTCACTTATAAACAAATGCCAAAACAATGAAAAAAACTTAATCCCTGACATTGCTTTATTGCCAAGTGCCTTGCCGTGTAACCCTTTCTAGTTTTTCCCCGTTTGCACCTTATTTCCTTGGTAGTTTATCATGTGGCATAAAACCAACACAAATACTCTCGAGTGCGCCGCAAAATTTATGCAATGCAATTTCGTGACGATGCCAAAGACAACGAAGGGAGTGGTAAAAAATCGTCATCGGTCTCTGACCGCTTAGAGGGCGGAAAGTGGATTACAAAACAAAGCAGTTTGGGTCTGTCCGAAAAAATGTTAATTTCCTCATCAGTGGTGACACAAAAAATATGTCATAAAGGTGAAGAAAAATAGATAAATAATTATTTATAATTGCAAAATAAATACAAAAAATTAATACAGATAGCTGGGTAACATTATGGAATTTTTAGAGATAATTTTCAAACTTTTTCGTATTTTTACTTGAAATATTGTAATGGTTCTCGCCTCTTACAATTATTTTATTTTCTTAATATATTAATATTTATATTATATATTCATATTTATAAATATTTATTTCCTTTTACTTAATTATTAATAAACATCGATTGGAAAACTTTACCTAATAATTAAATTAATTTATTTTCGACAAAATATAATAATAATTATAATATTTTGATGAAACAAATAGGTTTCTTTCGGTGAAAATGTTTTTACATATTTCATAATTTAGAATAGAATAAAATTCATATACTTTGAGGTAACCCTGTTTAACATATTTTTGCAACTGATACATCTTAAAAAAACAAATTTTGAGTCCAGAAAAAGGACAAATCGTCAACACTGTTCCCACACACACATAAAAAGCAACAAACCCACCTAGAACAAAGTTCGTGGCCAAGTCGAGGACCTTCCGGGGACCTTGCAAAGTTATCCTCCCCTTCCGTCCTGCGATTGGCTCAATATTTTCTATACATTATGACTTTATTTTCGGCAGTGGCCGCCTGGGCCAAAGCTAAATAAACAACAATGCTGGGGCCAACACACATTTAATGTATTTTAATGTGGCATTTGCAGAATGGCCGCCACGCCTGCTCGACGCTCTGCCCGAATGAGCAGCTCCCAGCGCCGGAGGACACGATTTCCTGCCGATCGCCGCGCCTCGTCGAAGTGCCCGGCCACTGTTGCAAGATGTGGCTCTGTGAGAATCCAACAGCTGATGGTAAGTTGTCCAGAAATGAACTGAGGGAAAATTAGAAATATTAGAAAATTAAGTAAATAAAAATTAGTTCTACAACATTTTTTATGGGTAATTTAAAGTGAGTAAAGAAAATGGTTTTAGAAATATTTTATAGGTAAAGTTATTAATTTGAGGCCTTTTTAAAAAAATGTAGAGATCGGAATTAAGTAAATAAAAATTGTGCTTAAAACATTTTTTCATGGATAACTTAAAGTGAGTAAGGAATCTGTATTTATAAATATTTTATAGGTAAAGTTATTAATTTAAGCCCCTTTTTAAATATTTTAGAGATCAGAATTAAGTAAATAAAAAATTATGTTTAAAACATTTTTTCTATGGTAATTTAAAGTGAGTAAAGAAAATGTTTTAAGAATTATTTAATAGGTAAAGTTATTAATTTGAGGCCTTTTTAAAATATTTTAGAGATCAGAATTAAGTAAATAAAAATTAAGCTTAAAACATTTTTTCAATGATAATTTAAAATGATTAAGGAAAAGGTTTTTAGAATTATTTTATAGCTAAAGTTATTAATTTGAGGCCTTTCTAAAATATTTTCCCTCAGTGCTCACACTGTGCCACGGCCAGCCCTCGTCTTGTTATTGTTTTATAAGTGTGTTTATGGCTGTGGCCATCCCATTGTGTCCACCTCCAGCTCCTGCTTCCGCTCCTGCTCCAGTGGTCCGAGTTAATGGCGCTCAGGGGCGTGTCGTGCTGGGTCCGATGCGCAACTTAATGCTTTTTAAGCGTCTCCCGCCCCTCCGAAACCGAGTCCAAAGTGCAGCGCATATTTATGAAGATGAATTATTCCATCACGAGACTGGAGGCGCCGCAGCAGGAGCATTTGTCGGAAACGGGACAAGAAGCAGGAGTTGGAGCTGGAGCTGGAGCCAGCGGCAGCGTAATTACTTACACAGGGATTAAGTGTTAATTAAACGCGCAGAATGCAATAAATAAACAAGATATTAAGCGCTTCAGCCTTGTCCCATGGTCTCCGGCCAAGCTTTGAGACCTTCATGAGGAGGAAGCTCCTCCTCCTCACCGGATGTGAGGAGTTGAGCCCGTTGCCAATACTGGGGCAGCAATTAGCACAGTTCCGCAGGCCATTCAAATCTGGATGGAAAAATAGACATCCTTATCACTAGAAACATATTAATATGAGTATTTTCATTACAATTCCCAACTGGTTCTAAATGGAAATCAGGAATTCCGGATTTAAGTGAGAAACTAAGACAATTCCACAGGCTATTTAATGGAGTAATATCCTCTTACGGAGAGTCATTGACAAATTAACTAGATTCCTTGAAATTTTAGTATTTTTCTTATAATTCCCAACTGGTTCCAGCTGAATATCAGGAATCTTGAATATTTACCAGCAATACTTCCTAAAGCTTTTCCATGAAGTACTTAAAAAGAGTGAAGTAGCCAAATCTTAACCGGTAGAAACATTCTAAATTCACTATAATTCCCAACTGGTTCCAGCTGAATATCATAAATCTTGAATATGGGCCAGCAATTAGCCCAGTTGCTTAGAAAATTCACTATAATTCCCAACTAGTTCCAGCTGAATATCATAAATCTTAAAGATGTGTCATTTATTAGCCAATATGCTTAGAAAATTCCCTCTAGCAAGGTTTACTCACACAAAAAGAGTGAAGATATCTTAACTGATAAATACATACAAATACATAAATAAATACATATTTTCACTATAATTCCCAACTGGTTTAAGCTAAGTATCACAATTTTTAAGAAAACATCACATTTCTGAGGTATTTTCAATGTTTAAACCACAAAAATCATAAATTATTAACAACACCAATATTTTCTGAAATTAAAAAATAGAAATAAAAAAATAATGAAGTAAATATAAATATAAAACTCACTTTCTGATTACATCCGACTCGCGAAGTTCTCCATTCAAAGCAAAATCTAGGAAAATTTCCTCCAGCCTCGTCTGCGTTATTAGATAATCCTCGATATTCAATTTCTTCTGGTTGCTTTCGATGAGCTGAAAAACCCGAGACAACATCTGCTTCTGGGGAATGTAGTAGGTGAGCAGGCCATTATATTCCTCCTTAAGCTCAGCTTCTGGTATATTTTTCAGAATAAAATTATTTACAATTAATATTCGATTTGAATACTCCTTGTCGGGAATTAGTTTAATATCTTCCAAGACTCGAATTGAGTTGGCATCCAATATTCGATCTACGGAGGACCCGGATTCCGACAATGAGGATGAAGACCTCTTTATTATTCTTTGAAAATTTTTCCTCTTGTGCTTTACTTTAATCTTTAAAATCAAACCCTTGGAGTACTGATTTTTGAGGCTCTGCGTGGAGCCGATGCACTTGAACTCACCATCCACCATGATGGTCAGGCGGGTGCACAGCGCTTCGCACTCGTCCATGCTGTGGGAGGTGAGGACCAGGGACTTGCCCGCCATCCGAATGAGGCCAATTATCCACCAGAGGTGACGCCGGGCGCCAGGATCCATGCCGCTGGTGGGTTCGTCCAAATAAACAATGGACGGGTTTCCGATAATTGCTATGGCGGTGCTCAATTTCCGCTTATTTCCGCCACTGTAGTGCTTGGTCTGCTTATCCAGGTGCTTGTGGAAGCCAAAGGCCGTGGCCAGGGTCTCACTTATCCTGGACACATAACGCCACTGGACGCCTCTTAATAAACAATAAATAAGCAGGTTCTGGCGTCCTGTGAGGTCCTCGAACAGGGCATCGAACTGCGGACAATAGCCGATCTTGTGACGAACCTTCCGCATTTGAGTGGAGATATTAAGGCCATCTATGTAGGCCTCACCCGAGGTGATTCTGGTGTCTCCGGTTAGCATCTTGAAGACACTCGTCTTGCCCGCTCCATTGATGCCCAGAAGACCAAAACATTCGCCGGTTGAGACATGAAAGGAGACGCCCCTGACGGCCAGTTTTTTTCTATAACGCTTCCAAAGGTTATCTGCCAGCAGGGGTATATCTTTCCTCTGAGAACTTATCAGATCTCGAACCAGCTGACGTTCTTCCAGAATGTCGGGATTTTCCGAGGAGGAAGTTCCTCCCTCTGTGCGCTTTTTTGTCGAAGAAAGCCTCTTGAAGACCCCGCAAAAAGCAGAAAGCAACTTGGCATCTGCTATTATGAGGATTAAAAAAATAACTACAGCCACCACTGAGGTGTATGTTATCTCTGGCAGGACTCCGGGATTTTTCCAGGCAAAGTAACCCGGAATTTCGCAACAGACTTTCACCTTTTCACACCTCTCCGCCTTTGACAACCTTTTCAAGGCTGCCGCGGCGCAACCTCTTCGAATATTGTGTCCTATGTGCAGCTTGCGAGCCGCACTGGCCAGGCAATAGTGGGGAAATAATCGAAAGTACCAGGACAGCAGATCGGCCACATCCTGCAGCTGAAAGGCCTCGTAGGTCAGAGCCACATAGAGCATATACAGGGCAGGACCTGTCACCACATTGAAGATGGTTATCCTTACAAATCCCGTGGCCGAATCGGTGAAGCAGCCCGAAAAGGCATAACTTACAGCCAGGGCACCGAGAGAAAATACCAATAAAATGACATAATAACGACTCAAATCGGTGAAGGTGGAATATCCCTCCTCCTGAAATGCAGCAATGGTGGTCACTGCCGTGAAGGCCGACACCATGAAGATGAGAAAGTCCCAGAGGAGCTGGGTCATCCAGTAGGCGAAGGCATCGACGCCGCTGAGGAACTGCAGCAGCTTCGCTCGCATCTCCCGCTCCTTGATCACTGGAATGGCATACAGGGCCATGATGGAGCACATGCACAGGGCCAGATTAATGGCTATTTCGGCGCCCAGCCGATAACCCTTGTTGAGTCGCAGGACCCGGGTATCCTCGCTGTAAGGCAAGGGCTTGTTTGTGACATAAGTGCCACCTTCCTCCCCCAGATAATGTCGGGCCAGGGCATTATGCATCAGATTCAGTGTTAAAGGAGCCGTGTGCAGGGGCTTGTTATTCAGCCAGACTGTGGCATTCCTCTCGGCAATGGTCACTCCGGCCATAAAGGCATAGTCCAGGCGGTGTCTCCAGGTTTTATCTAGACTTAAGATATAATCCTCAAAGCGGAGGTCGCCTGTTCTTAGTAAGGTGCTTCTTTTGCCATAACGCTCCATGTGCTGGGCATAGGCCCTGGCCAGGGGAGACATCTGATCCGTGGTGGAGTTATCCTCCAGGACCACAAAGATCGAGTCGTACTGGTAAGGTGATATCTCCAGGGCTGGCAGCTCATAGTATATCCGACCGCCCTGGGAGTTGAATATGGTCAGGACCATTACGAGCACGGGCAGAAAGATCTGTATGAGCATTAGCCAGTAGTTGCGAAAGGTTATCCAGGCTTTTTTCCAAAGTAAAGCTTGCCACCTCATCAGGTAACGGTTCCAGCGATAACGCTCCCTGGTTTTTGTCTCAAAGATCAGTGTCTTGAAGTCGGGGGAGGACGTTTCCTGACCTCCCTTGTACCGCTTGACCCCATTGACCTCCATGAATACATCCTCCAGAGTGGCCACACTCAGGCCATAGCCACTTAGCTTTAGCTTTTCACAACTTCCATCGAGATCGGCTAGTAAAGCTGGGAACTTCTTGGTCTCCTGGTGGGGCAATCTATAAGTTAACTCTGTGCCCAGTTCCCTTTCTGGCTTTAAGTAAGGCAAATGGCGATTTATCAAACGAGTAACTTCGGCCACGTCACAGCCACTTTGCATGATGCAGACCAACTGGTAGCCCGTTCCATAGCGCTTCTTGAGGTAAAAGGAAGTGCCTTGGCACTGGAGTTTCCCCTCTGCCAAGATGGCTATCCTATCGCCCAGGACATCGGCCTCGTCCATGTAGTGAGTGGTCAGGAGCACAGTCCTGCCGCTCTTCTCCGCCTGCAACAGCTCCCACAGGCTCTTCCTTCCAGCGGCATCGATACCCGAGCTGGGCTCATCGCAGAGCACCACCCGGGTACTGCCACAGAGGGCACAGCAGAGGGATAGTTTCCTTTTCATTCCTCCGGAAAGCTTCTCGGCGGCCACAAAGCTCTTATCCTCCAGGCCCAAAATCCCCACGTACTTACTAATCTCGGCCTTGATGGCCGCCGCACCACGGATGCCCTTCAGCTTGCTGAAGAAGATTATGTGATCCCGGACACTCATCTTCAGGAAGAGTATGTTGTTCTGTGGGCAAATGCCCAGGGATTGGCGGGCTTTCACCAGGTCCGTGAGAATATCATAACCATTAACCAAGGCTGTGCCTGAAGTGGGTGCCACTATGCCCGTGATCATGTTCAAGGTGGTGGTTTTTCCGGCTCCATTGTGTCCGAGTAAGACTGTAATCTCATCCTCGTACATCTTCAGGTTGAGACCCTTGACAGCCTGGGATTTGCCATAGGTTTTTTGCAAATTGCAGAGCTGCAAGCCCATTCTCCTTTTTCGCCTGCAAGTTGCTTTCTTCCTAGAGGAACTTGCAGGACTCTCGGTTTTTTGAGGCTTACACCAAAACTCCCGCTGGAGAAAGAAGTTCCACCTCCTTGCTATGCCATAATTTCCGGGATACACCTGCTCCACATACAAGCAAATCCCGAGGTAAAGGACTGCAGATATAGTAAGCGTCATAATCACATAAAACAGGGTAATATCATCGTCCGCGGAAACCGTCTGAAACATATTACTCCAAGTAACTCCCACGGCGGTGCCCTCAAAGTCCATGATGATGTGCAAGCCAAAGCCCAACGCCGAGTTGGAAAAGAACACGGCAATCAGGAGCTTGCCCAGCAGATTCAACCGATCGTAGTAGTAAAAGGCATAGGAATAAGGGATATAGGTGATGAACCACAGGATGCAGGTCACCGCCGCCGCCGTGCTGGCCCTCGAAAAGAACACGGCCAGCATGAAGCAAAAGGAAATACTGGCTACGACATAGCTGTGCATGAACAGCAAAATCGGTAGCCACTGGGAGTAGGAGAGGATCGATATGGAGGCATAGAAATTTACCTTGAACAGCAGCATGATGAGGAACACCACCAGCATGAGCATCAGGTAGCTTTTGAGGAACCAGGCGATCCAGTGCAGCCAGTTCTCCACGCCAATCAGTTTCATGATCTCCTTCAGCTGCAGCTCCTTCTCGTTGGCCACATACTTGGTCACCACCGAGCAGGGGTACATGAAGCTCAGGACCACCATGAAGGGCAGCAGTTGACGCAGTCCCCTCAAAAGAGGATCATAAGTATAGGCCCTGAAGGGAAATCGCTGGAGCTGGATTCGCGGCAACCGCAGGATACTCTGACCCGAGGCCTTGGACAACCAGGACAGGGTCAGGGCGTGCTGGATGGGCAGGAATCCCTCCATGATATAACCCACCGGTACCCCGCCATCATTGTCCTTCTCGTTGCGTGGCCCCGTGGTATCATATCTCAGCCAGCGGTCATTGGTCCTCCAGGTCTCTATAATCGGACCCGGCATCGTCCGGAGTTCGCTGGGAAAGCGCAGGCTGTAGGTAAAGTTGAGGGGGAATCCCTTCTCAGTGGTCGCTCGAGATTCGTCTTCAGCCCCCTCAAACTCTATCCCGGCCAAGAAGTTATGCTCCACCATATCATTCTCCATTTCCAAGGCGCTGCCATAGGGACGCGAACCATTGAGCCCCAGGATAAAGGCGGCAGTCTTCACTATCTCCGCATTTTTTGGAGTATCCGGTGTGAAACATAGGTATCCCTTGGGAATATTGAGCGTTCCATTGGCATGCAGGATCCTGTTGCCTTCTGGCACCTTTTTCACCAATAACCTCAGGTCCTCTATGGACTCGGGCTTGTAGTGAATCTCTGGCTTAATTTCGGGCAGGACCAAAACTCGCAGGATCACCAGGATAAGTATGAATAGCACGGGAAAGGCTAGAGCGACGAAAACTTGAATTTTTTGATTCCTCTGGAGAACCCAGTTCTTCCACAAGAGCAGCTTGAGCTTCTGCCAATCTCCCACGGAGTATACCTCACTTTCGTGGGATCTTCTTTCGGAGCTCATGATCATGTGGGAATATATATGCCTTTTTTTGGCAACATGTTGACTTAAATTTCAAGGATAGAAAAGTTTATAATAATAAAATATATAGAGAAAAGGGGAGAATTAAAAAATATAAATATGCAGGAGTGTTACATAAATTAAATTATATTTAAAATTAATTAAAAATGTGTTTAAGCGCATACAATAACATATCTAAACTTTTAAAATCAATGTAAATTGATTCCCTATTAAAAGGTTTTCATACTTTTGGTCGGTATTTCAAGAGATTTCAAATCCACAGCGTTTTTTGTATAATCGGTTTTTGGTAAATTCCAGCAATTCAATTTTTTGACTAACAACTCTTGTAAAAAATTCTAGTTAAGAAAACACATCATCAGTATTTCCATAAAATATCCTAAAGACTTGAAATCAATTAAAAAAGTGTTAAAAAGTATGCAATAAAATATTTTTCCACTCAAATTTAATGCATTTTCGAGCGGACAATTTTCGTAGCATTCTTTTGGTCACCAAAGATGACAAATTTTTTTTCTATAAAAGGATTTAAATTTTTTTGTTTACTTTTCGGCGAAATTTTAAGATATATCAAATCCTCAGCGTTTTCTGGTTAATCGGTTTTGGGATATTGCATGAATTTAATTTTTAAACTAAGAACTCTTGTTGAAAATTCTAATTTAGAAAACACTTCATCAGTGTTTCCATAAAATAACCTAAAGACTTTAAATCAATTAAAAAAGTGTTTAAAAGTATGCAATAAAATATTTTTCGACTCAAATTTAATGCATTTTCGAGCGGACACTTTTCGTAGCATACTTTTAGTCATCATTTCAATAGATTTCAAACAATCCGAAATTACTATTAAGCATTATGCCCCCAAAACGGTAGTCACGTCTCATGGGTGACACTTTGCCAGTGATTAATGGCCTTTTCTGATCATGAGCAGGCTCATTAGCAATCGAAATCCTCTCTCTGCTCGTTGCAGTCTACGCCACCTGCCACAACAGCACCACCAGCGGCAACTGGACGGACTGCAGCAGGAGCTGTGGCCTTGGCACCGCCACGAGGCACACCTCCACGCACGCGGGCTGCCATCAACTGAGCAATTTGCGGCTTTGCGAGAATCGCAGGTGCGACAAGGACGACTTGGTGGACAATAAGAGCAGCAGGAGCAGGAGCAGGAGTCGTAGTCGGAGTGGGAGCTACCCATTAACACATAAGCGGAAGCTCAACCACTCGAAGTCGGACTCCCACTTCCATTCCCACACGCAGAACCATCATCATGAGATGGAGCCTGCCCACAGGATACGAGTGAGTAGCATTTTTTTAGGACGAAACACAATTGAGGCTTGGGGGAAAATTAAACCACACTTGAGAACATAGAGCCTTGAATTTTATTTAATTTAAAACTGGTTAAAAAATAATTATTTTCATTTTTTAAAAATTATTTCATATCCTGATTCTTTACTCTAAATATTCTCCCTACTAACTCCTACATTTTTTTACCCTTTTCACATCCTGCCTTTCTCTAACTTTTAGAAGGGCCACGAGTGCCGGAGCATCCAGCGCCTGGGTCCTGCGAGGATCCGCCTGGGCGAATGCATCTCCCGTAAGCTGTATCGACCCAAGCTCTGCGGGCGCTGCCATCGCGGCGTCAAGTGCTGTGCCCCGGCGGTCTCCACTACGATACAGGTAAGACCCAGAAAGGGGGATTCCCACCAGGTACTGATACCACCTACCACCAAGTGGCGAACGGGGCTAAGACGGTCTGAGCTTTAAGTCCGACGCCACCTGGCGTTCTCCTAAGGAGAAGCTAGAAAATATCCGCGGATTGAGTTTCCATCCTTGCCATTTCCACGGCTCTAGGAGGCAGGAGAAATGCAAATTTCCAGCATCCTTGCTTGTTTGTTTGCTATTTGTCTGTTGCAATTAAATTACCGTTAATTTGAATGCAATCCCATTGAAAGGCATTAAAAGGTGCTGCCTTTTGTGCTTCGGCTTTCGAGGATCAAATGCCATTGATACCCTGGGAATATCGAAAAGGCTTAAGGAAGAGGGATTAGAATTTAGTAAACTTCTAAAAACTTAAATACATCATCTTAAAATACAAAAAAATAAACTGGGAGAATTTGAAGCATTAAAAATTTGGAATTTGTAATATTAGAAGTTATTTAATTTTAGTTTAAAGTTAATTTACTAAAAAGAAACAGTTCTACCCTATGTATAAGGATTTCAGTATATTTTTCTTATTCTTTTATTATTTATATAATTATTGTATTATTTTAAATATATTTTTCTTATAAAGAAAACATTTCAATTATTCAAAAAGTGTCTTCAGTAATTACTTCTTTTGAGAACTTAGCTAGCTTTGCGGATAAAATTCTCATAAAATCAATGAAATATGTATTAAAATTATAATGAATTATAATTCAACGAAATATTTAATATTTTTAATTACATTTGTTAAATTTATTTTATTAATTAAATGTTACAAATCAGCATAATTAAACACACACATAGTTAAAATAACCTGCACAATCCAATATTATTTTCATTAATTTCATTAGCTTGCATAGTCAAAAAACATTGTGGATTTCTAATTAAATATTTATTGACAAATTTAATCTGCGGCTGACCGCGATTACATAATCCAAACTACATTATTCACAAACCGAAAACAAAAGCTCCCTTCGATGTCAAAAAATTTGCAATAACTGACAGGATATACCCATGTCGGCAATACCCCGAAGGAAGGAGAACATCCCCATGGTGATGTTGCTTAGTTTATTGGCTCTTGCCGTCTGCCTTTTAGTTTTAATTAAAAAGCAAATTGCATTAAAACGTCAATTTGCCGAGAGAGAGTGAGAAATGGCAACAGAACAGAGCCTGGGCCGAAATGGCAGCCAAATTAAAAGTCAAATGTTGGCCAGATGTCAAAATCAATTGAACACCTCCGGTTCTGCCAATTGAATTTCTTTCATTCCTGGAAAGAAGATATCCTCTCTCTGAGCTGAGATTTCAACTCCTTACATCTTCAATCTTTTCACAATGGTTCTGCTTTATTTTTTGTACCATTTTTTTTCTCAATTTTTCCCCCATTTCTTTGCAGGTCGAGCTGTTGTGTCCCTTAAATGCTGTCGATCCAATTAACTACGTACAACAGCGGGAAAAGGCCAGGAAAAGGCAACTGAAGGAGCAGCAAAGGTCCAAGGATGAGGGAGACTACGACGATGAGGAGGAGGAGACGGAGGAGCATGAGGACCTGCCGGAGAATGCACAGTTATGGGATACGGTCGCCTTGGAGCCAATCGATCAGGAATTCCTGCAATCACATCAGATACAAATCGAGAATAAATTCATTGCCGTCGAATGGATACTGAAATGTGAATGCAGCACGAATGTGAGTAGCTTTCGTCTTTGTTTCTTGGCTCCTGTCCTTGCAGGACGAGTAGTCCCTTAAACGTTGTCATATTACACTGGCCAACCGTATTCGCATGCCATTTCAGGCAATCATTCGGTCGTGTTCTTACCTCACAATCATTTTCTCCTCAGGATTTTCCAGAATTTCCCACTTCTCCCCTCACCCCTTTGCCCTGTAGCAGATGCACGAAAATTGCTTTCACTTGTCATTTTAATCGCATCTTTTGTTGTTGTAAATGTGCTGGGGAGGAAGGATACCGTTTAGGGAGGATGAGGGTTTTGTGGGTATGATGGGTTTTTTGGTGGCTTATGGGAATATTTGTTTCAGGGAAATGTGCAGCTTAAATTAAAAAATCTTAATACATTTTTAAGTAAAGGTAATTTAATTTAAAATTAATATTAAGCATAAAATCTTAGTATATTTAATTTAAAGATTTATTTATATAAATCTCTCGAAATTTCAAAACCATTTTAAAGGCGTCCAAAAGTATGTTTTCGGTGTGAACTCGAATAAAATATTGCATACTTTTTGGGATGAAAATTAATGGCTTTCCTAATTTATAGATATTTTAATGTATATTAAAACAAATACAGTTCGTTTCCCAAATATATTGTAGGTAGTAAATTTAAAAAAGTTAAAAATTGTGCCAACAAGTATGCCTGCCACAAAAATGTACTTACCATACTTACCCTGAATCTCAAACATTTAATTTTTATTGCATATTTTTAGACACAATTTTTAATTGATTTCAAATCCCTGACAATTTCTAAACCTAAGTAATAACTATTCGAATCTCCTCCCAATTGATTTCTTTCAACTCTGGTTATTTTCCCCAGTCTATGCACAAATGTATTTTTTGTTTTCTCGAAAAAAAAGCCGAAAAAAAATTATTGCTACAATTTTTTTGTTGATGGCTTGGTTTCGGAGGGGTTTTTTTTGTGCGAATAAATGGCGAATGGGTAGAGTTAGGGCCCGACTACTACTGCGCCCAGCTGTCTGTTGTATTTTTCCCATTATTTTGGCGAATTCATCTTGAATGCCTCTGCCTTCGCTGTGCAATTGCAATGATTGGATTTTTATGAATACATTCATCAAAGGAGCGCTGGAGCTCTGCCACTGCGCCACTGGCAAACCGAATGATAACATTTTTTACTCGGTTTATGTGTGTGTGTGTGTGTGTGTGTGTGTGTGTGGGGAGGGGGGGTCCAAAGTGATACCTTTTGTTTTGTGTCCTTTGCTCAGGCTCTGAATGGGTATTCCAAATGGAGTTTTGTTACAATGACAGTCGATTGAGGAAGAGTTTTCCGCTGCTGTTAGTGGAATTTCGATGGCCTGAATGGGCCTAAGCGATCGGGGTATTATTTTATTGTTAAGTCAACTGTTTTTCCCGGCAAAAGTTGCGTTTAAATATCTAGTTTATTTATTACTATATTTTTTTATTAATTATTTATTTTTATTCATTTAGTAAAATGTACAATAATTATATTTCTTTATTTTGCTTAAAACTGAACAGAACTTTATATTTTAAAATAGAAGCAGCACTTGAGCAGTTTTTACTTTAGTAGAAATCCCTTTTAAAATTTATAAGGAATTTTCAACTAGATTAATTTTAATTTTTTTTATGAATTATTTATTTTTATTCATTTAATAAAATGTACAATAATTTTAATTTCTTTATTTTGCTAAAATTTAAACAGATTTTTATATTTTAAAAAAGAAACTAATTTTACAAATTTTTACTATAGTAGAAAATCCCCATTAAAATTTATGAGAAACTTTTAAGTTATAAAAAATAGACTTATAATAATTTAATTTAATAATTCAGCAAATATAAATCCTATATAAATTAAATTTATTAATGATCAGATGATTAAAAATTTTTAACATAATGGTAATGTAAGATTTATAGTAATATTAATAATAAGAGAATAGGTTAAGGTCAGAAATAATTTTTTAAATCTAATTAAAAGTTCAATTTAAATCAAAATTGTAATAGTTTATCAAATTATTATTTTTTTAGCTCCATTTAAATAGGTAATAGGTAATTAAAATATTGTAATTATTATTACTGATTGAGATCTACTCTGATCTTAAGGTAAAATAAATAAATTACCACTTCTTTTTGTTGTTTGTATCTTAAGAGAGCGCATCAGGCAGAGATATACCAGAAATCAATATAAGAGCGACTTCCACGCTCTTTTCTTTACTTTCCCCCTTCCGTATTTTCTGTATTCTCTTTACGAGCTGATAATAAAATGTGCTGATAGTGCATTGTATGCCGCCTGTCAATGCCTTTACTCTCTGCCTAACTGCATTGACATAATAGCTGAAAAGTAAATACAAAATTGCCAAGGCAACAATGAAACTACCTGCCTTATCGCTAAGTTAGATCTTATCAGAGAGAACCATAAACATCTAGGAGAGATGGGAGAGAGTGAGAATGTGTATAGAGAGGTATGTAAAAGAGAGCGTAAAAACCAAGACCGCGGCGAGTGTAAAAGAAACCCAAATTAGTTGCCTCTCAAACGTGGACCGAGAAAGCCGTCGGGCGGTGTGGCTGTTATATAATAATTAAAACCATATTTAATAAACAAACAAATATAATTAATATTAACAATGAGTGCCACAACCCTGCGCTTGCTGAGCAAAACCAAACAAACCGCTCGAATTGTGATAATCGGTGCTGGTTCCGCGGGCATCGCAGCAGCCACGCGTCTCCTGGAACAGGGCTTCCGGAATGTCCTGGTGATCGAGGCCGAGGATCGCATTGGTGGCCGGATCAACACCATTCCATTCGCGGACAGTGTCGTGGATCTGGGTGGCCAGTGGTGTCACGGCGAGCAGGGTAACATAGTCTACGAGACAGTCAAGGATCTGGATCTCCTGGAGGCCACCGAGGACCACTACGAGACCTTCAAGTGCGTGCGATCCAACCAGGAAGTGGTGCCCGAGGATATAGCGGATAACCTCAAGAGCATAGCCTTCATGTCCATACCGGACAGGCAAACCGAGCTCCTGGACTTCGAGGGCAGCCTGGGTGACTATGTTAACCAGAAGTTCTGGAAGGAACTGGCCCAGCTGCCGCCCATTGATCGCACCATCGCCGAGGAGTTCCTGGGGGTCTTTCACAAGTTCGAGGCCTCCGTTGAGGCGGCGGATCACCTGTACGAGGTCTCGGGCAAGGGTCACCTGGAGTACTGGCTGTGCGAGGGTGAGCTCCTGCTCAACTGGCGGGACAAGGGCTACAAGCAATTCCTGCGGCTGCTCATGAAGGCTCGCGAGGATCAACCCGATGACCTGGGTGTCCTCAAGGGTCATGTGCTGCTCAACAGAAGAATTTCCCACATTAATTGGTCCGGAGAGGATGGGGTAACTCTTCGCTGCTGGAACGGAGAGATCCTCACGGCAGATCATGTAATCTGCACCGTGTCCCTGGGCGTTCTCAAGGAGCAGCATCAGCAGCTCTTTACGCCAGCCCTTCCTGCGGCCAAGGTGAGTGCCATCGAGGGACTCAAACTCGGCACCGTGGACAAGTTCTTCCTGGAGTACGAGAATCCCCCACTGCCCAGTGACTGGCTCGGCTTCAACTGCCTCTGGCTGAAGCAGGATCTCGAGGAGCTGCGCGCCTCCGACCGCTTCTGGCTGGAGAGTGTCTTTGGCTTCTACCCGGTGTCCTATCAGCCGAGGATCCTGCAGGGCTGGATAATCGGACCGCATGCCCGGCACATGGAGACGCTCACCGAGGAGAAGGTGCTGGAGGGCTTGCTCTGGCTCTTCCGCAAGTTCCTGCCCTTCGAGATGGCTCAGCCAAAGCGGATGCTGCGAACGCAATGGCATGCGAATCCCAACTTCCGGGGCAGCTACACCTTCCGCTCCACGTACACGGATGAGCTGCGTACGGGAGCTTGGGATCTGGAGGCACCGCTGCTGGATGCGGGAGGCAGGCCGCGGCTCCAGTTTGCCGGCGAGTCCAGCCACAAACACTTCTATTCCACAGTTCACGGTGCGGTGGAGACGGGGTACCGCGAGGCGGACCGACTGAACGCCTACTACGGTCTGGGGAAAGCTCAGCTTTGAGGAGGATCCGGTGGAGGAGTTATCCTTCAAATCGAACAATAGAGCGGGAAAATATTTGCAATTTTTTATTCTAGTTAAACTTTTACATTCTTTTGCAACTTGTACAGGTTTATTATTATTAATAATAGAGAAGAAACCTTTGTGGAGTTTGTTGGAAGATAAATTATGATTGTTCTGTATTGTTTCAAGACAAATATTTAAATTAAATATGATTTAAACAGTCCTTATAATTAATTTTAATGACTTAATTTTTTTTTGTAATTAAATAAATATTATAAATACAATTTAAACAAATTAAACAAATTATTTAAATTATTTTTGTACAATAACTCAAGCACTTCAAGCTGTTTTTAAAGTTGTAGAGTCTCAAAATTAGGTGGAAAAAGTGGGTCTAAAAGTTTATATATATGGGCTGTAAGCTAGTGTAATTTAAATAAAATATAAAAGGGCTCTAGAAAATTATTTAAAAAAGTTTCACTGAAAGAATACAGTTTTTTAGTTAAGTTTTCTTGGTTTTCGTAAGATTTCTTATCACCTAACAGAGCCAGGGGGTTCTTAAGCCCACCATCTAATTGTTTCAATATTCTGAGAATAAAAACCACTATCTAATCAATAATCTAAAACACTTTTTTATGACCAAGATTAGATAGAAGCCGAAGATCGTGCAATTAGTGGGATATAACACCATCTTAAATTTTTACTCACCACCTAAAAATACATAACTTTATTCAATATCTTTAATTCATAATGCAGGTTCTTAGCACTTCGACAAGTCAGCGAATAAACTTCCAAATCGTAAAAGAAAATTTAACTGGCAACGAAAATCAATTTTATGTATTTTCTCCCCGAACAGTTCATTTTTATTTTATGACCCAGACACACCATATATCGGTTTTCTTTTTTTATTGTTAAAGCTACTGAGTAGCAGTAAGCCTTTTAAAATTCAAGCCTTTCAGTTCCCAAAAAAATAGTAGGATTCAAACCCAAATAAAAGCCAAACATGTTGACCAACTCATTTGCAGCGAGCCGAGCAAACAACATTGTAATTGCGCCTGTTTTTCGGGAAAAACACACTCGAATTCGAAAAGGGGGCGGGTCTGGGGCAATGGGCGTGGCCAGTAAGGTCTCACACATGCAAAAGTTTGCAGATTACGTGCGGAATATATACGGGGAAAAGCAGAAATCAGTTTAGCACATTGCGACTATCCTATCTCTGGTGCTGGGAAAAACGCAGGCCAGGCCAAAGGCCAACCAGACCAGGGATAGCCACAGAAACCACAACGGGACAACAGGAGCTGGTGCTGGGGATCACCGGAGGAAGGCACTGGCCATGTGATTCCCCTAGCAAAGTGCTCTGCTCTCTCTCTTTCTCTCGGCCAACAATTGCCGGGGCGGCACAGAGAAGCACTTTGCCTGGCCATGTTGAAAATTCAAATTTATGCCAGAGCCGGAGCTTAGAACATTCAAAATTTCCTTTGCACCGATGTGAGCTGCTGTTTTATCCTTCTGGTGCAGTCCTCGGCACTGTAAAAAATAGCTTATAAGTCTGATAAGCGTTAATCTAATTGAAATCCTTGTAAAAACTCAACAAGAATGTTTTAAAAAATTTTAAAAGATTTAATAAACATTTGTTGGACTTATATTGAACCGATTTAATAATTTTAAGAAGCTCTTCTTAATTCTAGAGTTTTTTTGAGCCTTAGAAACTTCAGTAAAATATTATATATTTTTCAAATATTTATACACCTACCGTGCCTCGATTTTTTTTAACATTATTAAGTCATTTTAAATGCTAGAATTATATTAAGAGAAAATCTTGAAAACCTTAGTGAATTATTGCCTTTAAGTTAAATAATAATAATAAAATAATAAATTGACAAATATAATTTTTTTCTAGTCTTAACATTGTTTTTTGTTTAGATTAATTATAAACATAATAATATCCTTCGACTTCATAAACATTTAAAATTGTTCGTGACTTCTAAAACCTGAAATTAAATCACTTTATATTTTTTAAATATTTTCCCCCTGTGCACGCTGTCTGCCTTTGTGTGTTTGCATTTGTTTGTTTGTTTGCATGTCGCCCTGGTGGTCGTAGTTGTATCTGGTCCTAGTTCATCTGCTCCTGGCTCATCCTCAGACTCACCCTCAGCAGCTCCCAATTACATATGCGACTTTGTCGCCCTTCCAGTCGAAGGCGGCCAGGTCCCGGACTACAAGTTGGCCACATCTGTTGTAGCTTTGCAGCTGAACGTGTCCACATCCCGGTATTCCTAACCCCACTCCGATCCCCATACCAATCCCTTGGTTAATGCGCTGCAGGAGCGATAGCCGTTGTTTGCCATCGGTGTCTAGCCAGCCGGATACGTGGGTTTTGGTACCTAATGCATGAGGGGAAAATAGGTTTAATAAAATAATAAAAAATTAATGAGATAAGTCAAGGAATGTGCTTTTGAAAATATATTTTAGAGTATTTAAATACAGTCTTTATTTTAGAAAATAATAAACTTTTCGGGGTTTTCGAAATCAATAAAATATTTTCCCTTGTAATTACATTAATAACAAAACAAAGCTTTTTTTATTTATGTCCCTAAATATTATTTAAAAAATCCTAAAAAATTGCCTATTTAAAACAGAAATTCCATATATTTTATTAAATTTTCCCCTCAGTGCAGCCATTCTCATCCACGTGCTCGTGTGACTCCTCGAGTGACAATGTTAAACAAGTCTCTGTTTGACCAAAGGACACTCACATTTGCCTAGCCAATGTCCTGTCGCCGCTGTCCTATTCCTGTTCCTGTTCCGTCTTTGCCAGGACTTATGTTATGGTCCAGGTAATGGTTGTTATGACTGGCAAAGTATTTCTCTGTGTTTGCTGATTGCACGGAATGGAAATCGAGGCGGGGACCGGGGTTTTGGGGCTTCCGGATGAATGCTGAGTGGCTGACAGTTGGAGCCAACGGCCGGCACTCCTGACATGGCCCGGAGTGGAGGTAGATTCAACTTAATTGTACAACTAACTCACTGGCGCCGGGATTAAATGGGTTTAGTTAGAGAGATTCCTTTATGCAAAGGCACGTTGAGTGGCTTAAAGTCCGTGAAATTGTTGTTGTGTATTCTCAGGTGTTTTATTTACTTGGGGATTTTGGAATTGGGTGCTAAATTGGTTAGTTATAGCAAGAGAAACCTTTTTATTGTTGCTCGGTAATTGTAGAAAAGTTAAAGAATAAATAGGGGGAATATTTGTATTTGTTTTGAATTTAAAAGGGTTTAAATGTTATTTTTTTTATTAAGAAAAGATTGAAAATATTTTGATTTGTTTAAATTTATAGATTGAAGGTAATATAAATTAAGATTAAGATTTGGGGGCAGTTTTTCGTATAATTTTATTTAAAAAATAATTATATAAATCAAGAAAATGGTATACAAAATTATGTTTATAATTTGGTTTGCCAATTAAAATTATTTAAGTCACGGTTTAAAATGTTTGAAGTCCAGTATGTCCCAGAAACCGATTAGGATTTAAAATTCGTTTAAAAAGCGATCTAAAAGTATGCCACAAAATGCTAGATTTTCAAATTGCATGGAATTTGTGTCCCTAAAAATTCATTGCATTCCATTAGGCAGAATTTTTAAACTAAAGAAATCGCTCGTTTAAAATCACTTCATATGCGGCCTAAAAGTATGCTACAAAATATAACGTCTTCAATTTTTGTCTCAAAAAATTTCTAGGCATACTTTTGGGCAGCATTTTAAATTAATTTTAAGTCTCTAGGGCTTCCTGTGGCACCCCAAATATATTTTTTAATTTAAATCTTTAGTTAAATCTTCCAATTAGTTTAGTTTTTCCGGATTCAATTTTCAGCTTTTGCCTTATAAAATTCAATAAGTCGATCTGCCTCGCGCCAACCCGACTCAGTGGCTCCGTGGACCGTGGACCAGTGATTTCCACTGGAAGCCTCGCCGGCAAACTGAACCCTTGGCCTGCCATTGGTCACATCCACCAGAGGCGATGCCAGATCCGTGCGTCCTGTCCTCAGGTCATCGGCATAGGTGGGATAGAAACTGTAGCTGCCGCGGAAGTTCGGGTTCGAGTGCCATTGCGTGCGAATGAAGTGCTTCGGGCGCGGGACATCAAAGGTGAAGAACTTGCGGAAGAGCCAAAGGAGCCCCTCGAGAACCTTCTCCTCGCCGAGGGTCTCCATGTGCCGGGCATGGGCACCGATGATCCAGCCCTCCAGCAGAGTGGGCTGCCTGTCCACGCGATGGAAGCCACAGACGCTCTCCAGCCAGAAGAACTCCGAGCCGCGCAGCTCGAGGAGATCAGCCTCCAGCCAGAGGCAGACAGTGTTGTTTAAGTTCTCCGGGAATGGCTGCTTCTCGAACTCCATGATGAACTTGTTGACGGTGCCCAGCTTGAGTCCCTCAATGGCACGCACTTTGGCCAGGGGAAGAGCTGGCACAAAAAGCTTCTCATGCTTCTCCTTGAGCACGCCCAGGGAGACGGTGCAGATAACATGATCTGCCGAGACAATCTCTCCATTCCAGCAGCGAAGGGTCAGCTCCCCGTTGCCCTTCCAGTTAATCTCGGCGATTCTCCTGTTGAGGTGGACATGACCCTGGAGGGAACCCTGATCCCCCGGCTGATCCTCTTTGGCCTGGAGCAGGAGACTCAGGAAGTACCAGAAGCCCTTGTGTCGCCAGCTGAGGTTCTGATCGCCGCTGGCCTGGTGAAAGTTCCTATAGTTCCTGGGCGAGAGCTCGAACAGATGGTCGCAGGCATCCGAGCTGCAGATGTGCTTCATTAGGCCGCTCAGCACCTCCTTGGCAACGGTTCGGTCCAGGTTCTTGTCCACCTCCTGCCAGTACTTCTGGCTGAAGGCATCGCCCACGGATCCCTCCCAGTCGGCGTCCACATCGAAGAAGTCCACAAATTGCCTGAGAGACTTGGTCTGTTCCTCGGACAGAATCTCCTTGTTGGATCGCACCAAGCACACCGACTGATCGGCTGTCCTGTCTAGGACATCTAGGTCCTTTACCTTCTCGTAGACCACATTTCCCTGCTCGCCGTGACACCACTGGGCGCCCAGATCGATGAAGCTATCCGCAAAGGGTACGGTTTTGATCCTGCCACCAATGCGATCTTCAGCCTCGTAGAGCTGAACATTGCGGAATCCTTGCTCCAGGAGTCTTGTGGCAGCCGCAATGCCAGAGGGACCAGCTCCAATAATCACAATCCTAGTGGTCTCCTTGGTTTTTGGGAAGACATTACCTACAGCGCAGGAAGTCATTTTATTTCTTAGGGGAATTAATAGCACGATTGCAGAAATGCAAATTGTGTTTTGGCTTGAGGAATTGCAGCCTTTTATATTAAAGACTTGGTTTCATATCAAAGTCATTGAGGCTTCTTTGTGGTTTATATTATCTGTTTAAATGAACTTTTTACCTAATTTGTTTATAAATAATTTACATTCAAAGGATTTCTGCTATCAATGACCTAGCTTTTTGATTTGTAAATATTATAAAAAATTAAAAATATGTAATTGCCTTTACTATCTCTTTTTCTTTACAACAAAATATATATTTGTTTATTTTATTTTGCACTAGTTACAAGTTTTTCAAGTACATCTTGAGGTTCTTGTGGTACCTTAACCTTATCTAGTTCACAAGCAAAAAAAAGCACTTGAACTAATCGAGGCAAACAAATAATCTATAAACTATGGCGATAAATTCTTATCAATACATCAACACAGTAGAAATTGTTTAATAGGAATCGAAATAATATTTTATATAAAATAAAATAAATATTTCTCATAAGGATTCTTTATACTATTTTATTTAATATTTACCATATAAAAGTGAAACAATGAGTTGCTTAAAATGGACTTAAAAATATTTTATATAAAAAAAAAAAAAAAATCTCATATAGGTTTCATTATAATATTTTATTTAATAATTACCATACAAAAGTAGGACAAAGAGTTGCTTAAAATGAGCTTAAAAATATTTTATAGAAAATAAAATAAATATTTCTCATATAGATTTATTTAAAATATTTAATTTAATATTCACCAAACAAAAGTAGAACAAAGAGTTGAATGATACTGCTTTGTATATTCATTTTATCAGTGTTTAAATTGTTTTTGTACATAAAACTCACTTCTGCTTTATTTTTCCTGTTAGTTTAAAATGTATTAAATATTATTTTCAGCCTGAGCCTGCTCTAATAGGAGTAACTTTTAGCCCAGCAAACATTTTCACCCATAAACCCACCACCAGAATTTAATTAAACATTTGTGATGGCAAACCATTTTAACGCCAAAGTTTATATTAAAATTTTGTACTTTTTTTCTGGCTTACAGCACTGCAGCCAGGACAAGGGCAACAACAGCAGCAGCAACGACAACGACAACATGTCTAACACAAATAAATATGGTTATTACAATTTCGAAAACACTCACAATGGCGGCCGGAACCACGAAATTAATGGCGAACCAAATGAGCCTAAAAACAACAACGAACAGGATGCGGCGGACACCGACCGCAACGAGGTGGACAACTCGTCCTCGGAACAACAGCCGGATATTATACCATATCCTCTGGGTGTGGGCGAGTCCAGTTGGAAGGCCGAAAAGCTTCGGGAGCAGCAACACTACCAGCAGGACCGCTGGCAGCAGCAGCTCACATAGCGCGAAAATACCAAAAATAATGCCCAATAATACCATATACTGGCTCTGATCTGATCCAGAGGATATGTAGGCAGGCGTAGACTCTAAGATTTGTACAGCATAGCGATACTTAAGGCCCCCCCATTGGACCCCGTGGATATGGATAGGATTGTAAAGGAAACAGAAAACGTTGGTTTAGGATTTGAACATATCGAGGCAGTAAGTTTAGGTATGTGAACGATATAATAGGGTTAGTATTAAACCAGAAGGGCGCAAGGAACAAACGAACCGCGAGTGGAACACAAGCCGAATATTACAAATATTTTTGCAAGCATCTATACACCAAAACGCGATACAAAAAAAAAAGTGAATAAGAAATATAGAAAACGCATATGGAGGAATTTTCAGAAAATCATTTGAATGAGAAATGCTGCCCAATAATAACGTATATCGAATAATAATAAAACTGGCCGATTAAATAAGAGCTTCGGAAATGTAATGGAATGGGAGTATAAGATTTTAGTAGGTTTTGCAGGTTTGAACTCGAATCTGGATTGGATATTTGTCAATCAGACACTATTTTTGGTATTTTATGATGTTATGACACTGCTTTATTGCCTACCTTCATTAAAGAGAACTCTGTTTCATGTTTGCTTGATATTTTTACCTTAAAGAAGGCACGGTTACATTAGATTTTTTTTCATTTGTATTTTCCGGTAGCAGATTTTATTCGGATTTTTCGGTATTAAGTACTTCCAATGTATTTTTTTCACAAATCTTGCATAGCAGCATTTTTTTTTTTAATTTTTCGGTATTAATTATTTCTACAGTATTCTGTCCTAAAATCTTTCGGATTTTTAAGTTTTTAAAATATTTGGTAATGAAAACTGGACAAAAAATTACACCACTTAATAAAAGGAACAATTTAGTGTCATAACGGCATTAGTAATCTAATCAAATATTTTTTATTTCTTTTCAGCTTTAAATTTAAATATTTTTTCGATTAACAACCTGAGCAATATTTTTTAAAAAACAATTTAATTTAAATATCCTATCCAGATTCGTGATCAGCTAAAGTCAAAGAATACCAAGAAAATACACTCCCATTGCAGTATTTTTGGGATATTGGCTAGCTTAATTTAAAAAAATAAAACTTAGATGTAAACGGCTTAAAAACAATTCAAGAGCAAATGCTAAACAAAATTCGTGTGCATTCAAGTTATAACTGTGCTATATACTCACTTGTATTCAGATCGACACGTACGTATAGGACTCTGCTTGAGGACTTAAGCTAGGCTTGCTAAAGAATTTAGCTGAAATAATAATTATTTCGTTGAACCAAAACACAAAATCAGAACCGAACAGAACCCCAGACATATCCCCGAAAATATCCCGAACGAGTTCTCTGATTTTAGGCCATGTAACGAGCGAAGCTTAGCCATCACCCATATCAATTGTATATCGATGTAAGTCAACTCTTAGCTAGCGTCAGAGTTATTCGTGTGAGCAGGCGAAGTTCAAGTAAATAAAATGCGAATATAAAGGAGAAACCACTGTGTTGTGTCTAAATCTTGAAAAGGGTTAGAAATAATATCGAAAATTTTACTAAGCACGTTTTACTCTAACAACTCGTCGATCCACTTATCCCACAGTCTCTGCCACTTGGCGAAGGCCACCTGCTTCTCCCCACTCCCCATTGCACTGTACTTGATGGAATTCAGGGCCAGGCTCTTGAGCAACCTCAAATCGGCATTCATGGGCGCTATCCCCAGGAAGGCAAAGTAAAAGTCATGGGACAGTGGGTCACAGCGCCAGAACGAGGGATCATCGGAGGAGATGACGACGGGCACATTGGCCGCCAGGAACAGGGCAGCCGGATGATTCCGGTAGTCCACGCCCAGCTGCAGCACCTGGTTCGACACGGGGCACACCTCGATGGCAATGTCCAGGATCCTCGCCAGCCGCATGGTAATCGGATGCTTGGTGATGGCATATCCGTGTCCTATCCGCTTTGTTCCCAGCAAGATAGCGTCCACCAGGTTGTCATCTATGGCCGATCCGAACCAGTTTGTCTCGCCAGCATGGAAGTAGAAGTTGATGTGCTCTGGCATCTTGAGCAGGGGCTCCACAAAGTCAATAAGCGGGCGACCTAGCTCCTCCTGGCCTACCAGATCGAAGCCCACCATAAAGTCGGGAAATTCTTTCTTTATATGTATTTTTTTGGGAAAAGGGGAAGATTCAAAACAGGAGTATTTTAATTATAAGTATATTATGAAGGTAAAGTCTATAATTTTGATTATAGGGTTATGGCACTGAACATAAAATCAAGTCTTTTTTCAGGCAATTGGAAAAAAATAAAATAAATGAAAATAAAATAAGGAAGATAAAATATACTTTTCAGAGAAATACTAAACGGAAAAGGAAAAAATTCTACAAGATCGGTATAAAAAAAAACTTAATGAACATGACGAAAAATCAATGTGACCTGTTCTGTTTACCCAAAAGGAGGAAAATTAAAGTGCGGAATAGAGAATTCATAGAGGTAAAAAGATATGTTTTTGCTTAGAAGGTTATGACACTGCATTGATGGTATAATTCATTGAAATATTTTTTTCAGGCTTATGGGTTTTAGGAAAGTGCGAAAATGACGAACATATAACACTTGAAATTAAAAAAAGTATACAAAAATAATAATTTAATAGATTTTACAGAAATACAAAAACAAAAATATAAATGTAAATAAAAAGGACAAAAATGCAAGTGTGACCATGTTCTGCTTAACAAAAAATATATAGCATTGAAAATTGAAGTGCAGAATATTATAATTATAGGGAATTTATAGAGGTAATAAATATGAATTTGCTTATAATGTTATGACACTGCATTGATGATAGTATACTTGAGTAATTTTTTCAGGTTTTTGGGTTTTAGGTAACACCGAAAATGACACTTATAATTAAAAAAGACTTTAAATTAAAAATGGATAAAAAATAATAATTTAATAGATTTCAGAGAAATACAACACTGAAAAATATGAATGCAAATAAAAAGGAAGAAAAAATGCAAGTGTGATCATGTGTTGCTTAACAGAAAATGTCAAGCATACTGAATAGTATTAAAAATGCAGTGTCATAACACCATTTAAAAAAAAATCCTATTTAAACATAAAATAAAACAAACAAAGCTCCATTTTAAGCTTTTGCTTATTTCTTACATTAAGTTCCACCGTGGTCTTCACATACTCCTCCACCACACTGGGCTCCACATTCCTCAACGGAGCATAGATCAGCTTGGAGCCAATAAAGTCTGGATGATCGGCCATGAAGCGTTCCAGCTCCCTCTTATAGATAACCACAGTGTCCCGTGTGGTCAGCATACTCCCATCGATGCAGTAGAGCGGCGGCAGCAGGGATCTCAGCTCCAGATACTGCACTCCATCCGCGCTGAACTCCTTGAGGGCGTTGTAGTAGTATTCGGCCCAGATCGGGGCATGGCAAAGCAGCCCGTCCAGCAGGATGAAGATGCCCATGAAGTGGGCCCAGGCCTGGTTGTTGGACAGAAACTTGGAGTAGGGAAACATGCTGAAGCGGCGCTTGAGGTACCGCTTCACCTTCTCCTCCCCGAGTCGTGCCCGAAACTCCTCCATGGGTTCCCACTGACAGTCGTCCAGTGGCGGCTTCTCCTGGTCGGGCTTCTCCCGAGAGAACCTAAAAGCAATGGCCTTGCAACCCTCGTCCGTGGTGCAAATCCACAAATTCTCGCGGTAGGTGAGACTTATGAGGTATTCGGTGCTGCACAGGGCCGTGTCGTGGGCATGGAGCACCCCGCCCTTGGGCATGCGCTTGATGAGCTGAAAGATCGGCGACTTCCTAATCTTGGTAAGGGTCTTGAAGATGTGCTGGCCCGGCACGAACTTGGTGGGATCCAGCAGGCCCCGTCTGATCTCCTGCCGCTTCACCTCCATTACCACCTTGTTGGCCTGCAGCTCGCGCTCGCTGAGCCTTAGTCCCTGGCCCATGTTGCCCACCTCGTCCATCTTGGCTATGAGTTGGCGGAGCTTCTTGTAGGCCGACAGGGAGCTCTTCCGCAGGCTGCGCTGCACCGAGACGCGGATGTGGGGTTTAGTGGCTGTCATCCCTTCGCCACCAACTGGACAGGCGGTTCATTGAGAATTTAGTTGGAATTTCGTGTGAATTACACAATTTATTTTGCTTTGGAAAATGTGTCACTCGTCGCCGCCGGATGTGTCAATAGGCCGCACATTTGTTAGCGCCCCTGTCGCTCTGCCACCACCCCACAAAATGGCCTCCAACGCATTTCCGCTTTAACACACTAAAAAGCCGCGAACTCTCGCACGCGTATTCTGTCGGCTTTTATTAGTAATTTATGGGCCTCGTTGGATCGCGAACGTTACGTTACGTAGCCCGGCTCTTTGGTTCGGTTTTGTTTCGTTTGGTTTTTTATGCATCCGCGAGCTCGACCCCCTCAACACCACATTAAATGTGCACGACATCAAATTGATGAGGCCGCCACGGGGCTCTGGTCGGATATATGGTCACAGTGCTGACTGATTGGCTATTTTCAGGTGGGTTTAGGAGGGAAAAGCTGAGGGAAATGAAGCCTGCCTGTAAGCTAACCTTATATTTTTGGCTCTCAAAATGTTTAAAAGGTTTTACAACTTATTCTTTAGTTAAAGAACTCGGTATTTTTACTATTTATATTTTTAGCAAGTTTAAAATAATAATTTATTTTAATTTTATCCTTAGAAATATGAGTTAAAGCCCATTTCCTGTAAGGTGAAAGGTGATTAGCTATTTTCAGGAGGGCTTAGGAGGGAAAAGCTGATGAAAATAAAGCCTACCTGTGAGATAACCTTAAATTTTGGTTCTCAAAATGTTTAAAAGGCTTTACAACTTATTCTTTAATTTAAGAACTCAGCATTCTTACTATTTATATTTTTATCAAGCTCAAATGAATTATTTATTATAGTTTTAACCTTAGAAATATGAGTAAAATCAATTTCATGTAAGGTAAAAGGTGATTGGCTATTTTCTGGAGGGCTTAGGAGGAAAAAGGCTTTGGAAATAAAGCCTACCTGTAAGCTAACCTCATATTTTTGTTCTCAATATGTTTAAATAGCTTTAAACATTTTTTAGAACTCAGTATTTTTACTATTTATATTTTTAGCAAGCTCAAATTTATTATTTATTTTAATTGTATTCCTAGAAATATGAGTAAAAATCTATATACTGTAAGGTGAAATGTGCAGTAACAAATCTCAGCATAGTTTTAGATTTATTTTTATTATTATTTTCTCTAGTTTCCCCTCTCAACACTATCGCCCTCTCACATGTCCCGGCTCACCTCCATTGCCATCAATTTTATGGACGCACATCCATGTCAGCTGAGCCGAAACCTGGGCTGCATCCACTCGGTCCGGGCCCGGACCCATAAAACTCCTGGCCAGCTCATTACGCCGCGGCAACCGAATCCAAATCGAACGAATCCTGAATCCTGCCTCCCGGCACATCCACGGACGGCACTAAACATTGCCACGTAAAATTGAAACATTTGCAGGCGCAGTTTGTGGAGCTCAAAGGAGCTGTGGAGCCATGGAGTGACGGGTGGTTTTAGTGGGGGCCCCGTGCCTCGACGACCATATAGCGCATATTCATTAAAATTCGCAACCACTCGACGCACAGCCAAAGGCAATGAGAGATTTATGCGGGGCCAGAAAGAAGCCTTGAAAGTGCAGTCCTGCGGCGAGGCTGGAGATGGCAGCGTGATGGGAAATTGAGGATTATGAGGAGGGGAAACGAGATTGGGAGCTATGGGTAAGGGATTCGGAAAAGCCTAGGCTATTTCTCTACATAATTGGAACAAATGTACGCCCCTTTCCTCAACCCATTAATCATAGCTCCTACTCAAGGGGTTATTTTCAAGGATAAATGTTTTCAAAATGTTAAATTTTCCTAAGACACTTTTAGCAGAAGTTAATATTTATTAAGGATCTGTACATTTTTTCCTTGTATTTTAACATATATTACCTAAAATCCTTTAACTGGAAATCCCAAAGAAATAATTTAAGTGCTAAAATAAATTCTAAAATGCTAAAATGATAAATTTTCCTAAGACACTTTTAGCAGCAGTTTATTTATTAAGGATCAGTAGAGTTTTTCCTTGTATTTCAAGCTGTATTACCTATGATCCTTTACCTGGAAATCCTAAAAGAAAGTTTATACTTTCTGTACCTAAAATTTCTATAATGCTTCCTCCGTTGAGCCCTTTACTTGGCTCTCTTCTGAAGCAACTAACTTTGAATTTTTGGTTATCATTGCCTTATAAACCTGAAATATAAGAAACCCATGAATAATTCTCACGCTGCCATCTCT
Source organism: Drosophila asahinai (assembly GCA_008042795.1). Classification (NCBI taxonomy): domain Eukaryota; kingdom Metazoa; phylum Arthropoda; class Insecta; order Diptera; family Drosophilidae; genus Drosophila; species Drosophila asahinai. Next base: position 37,349 of record VNJZ01012228.1, read on the forward strand.
GACCCCGATTCATTAGAATTAGGTCCTAGGCCAGAGAACTTCCTGAACTCTGGCCAAAAACATAAATTGCAATCACTCTTCTCTGCGGCTACGACCAAAACGGGTTCTTTATTGCTTTCGATAGGCAGGATCTCTTCAGGCTCTATCCGGGAACCAGTTCTTGGTAGTGGCACAGACATAATCTCATTTCAATCTTAAAACTAAGATCTAACTAAGGACTAAACCATAACAATTAGCTTACAACAATCGATTAGCTTACGATATTGGATACGTACAGGATGTAGACATGGCTAATGAGGATGCATTAAGGATGTAAGGATGAAGCAGGGAAAGGACCGACTAGCGCCTGAGGACAGATACTACGACCAGGAGCGCCGCCACCACCCGTGCTAGTCAATCGATCTGCTGCAGGGACGCAGATCCTCCCCCATTGGAGGCCTCCTCGTTGACATCGGCGATGAACTGATCCCACTTCACCTGCCACTTCTCCAGGGCCTCGAACTGGGCATCCCCCGACAGCGAACTGTACTGTATAGAATTCAAAGCCAGCTTCTTGAGGAGCCTCAAGTCCGAGTGCTGCGAGGCGATGCCCAGGAAGGCAATGTAGAAGTCATGGGTCAAAGGAGTGGCCTTCCAAAACGAGGGATCATCCGAGGAGATCACCACCGGATAACCATCGGCAAAGAAGTGCGAGCAGGGATGGTTCCTAAAGTCGGTGACCAGCTGCAGCACCTGGTTCGAGATGGGATTCACCTCAATGGCCACATTCAGCTTTTTTAGCATGTCCAGCACCACAGGATGCTTGACCAGGCCAAAGCCATGGCCAATCCTCTTGGTGCCGAGCAAAATGGCATCGATAAGGTTCTCGTCCACCGAGGAACCAAACCAGTTGGTCTCGCCCGCATGGAAATAGAAGTCAATATCCTCAGGAATGGCCAGCAGCTCGTCTATGTAGTCCTTCAGAGGACGACCCAGCTCCTCCTGGCCCACCAAATCGAAGCCGGCCACAAAGTCGGGGTATTTAGCCTGGAGAGAAAGTAATTTCCTTAGAAAAATTCTTTTAAGAAGCTTGTAAAAGCTAACTCACCTGTATATCCTTGAGGGTTTCAATATAGGAAGTCATGCCCTGGGAGTTAGTGTTGCGAATGGGCGCGTAAATCATCCGGGAGCCAATGAAATCGGGGTGGGCATCCTTGAACTTCTCCAGGGTCTCCACATAGATGCGTACCGTGTCCATGGCGGTGTACTGAGTGCCCTCCAAGTCGTAGAGCTAAGGAGAGGTAAAATATATAAAATATATAAAATATATAAAATGTATAAAATGTATAAAATATATAAAATATATAAAATATATAAAATATATAAAATATATAAAATATATAAAATATATAAAATATATAAAATATATCAAATATATCAAATATATCAAATATATCAAATATATCAAATATATCAAATAAATCCCATAAAAATCCCCAGAGATCCCTACTTACCGTGGGCACCAGGGAACGGAACTCCAGATACAGCACTCCATCCTCGTAGAACTCCTCCAATGCCGCGTAGTAGTAATCCGCCCACACAGGAGCATACATCACCAACCCATCCAGCAGCTCGAAAATGGTCATAAAAGTAGACCAGGCGGCATTATTATCCTCAAACTTCTTGGTGGGATACAGGGTAAGACGCTCCTCCAGATACTCATCCACCTTGCTAGCTGTGTACTTCTCCCTTAGCTCCGAAAGCAGACTCCACTGGCATCCAGGGAGAGCCTCCGGCGAATCCTTGGCAAACCTAAGAGCGGTGATGGCCAGATCCCCATCATGCTGACAGGCATAGAGATTATCGTAGTAGGTCAGCTTGAGGATGGCCTTGGTGCTGCACAGAGCCGTGTCATGGGCATGGAGCACTGCACCCTTGGGCATCTTTTTCAGCAGCTGGAAGAGATCCGTCTCCTGAATGGCCTGCAGGACATCAAAGATGTGCTGGGCCGGCTTGAAGAGATGCGGCGTGATCAGACCCTCCTCATACTCATGCAGCTTGGCCGCCATTATGGTCTCGTTGGCCTTGATTTCCCGCGAGGTTAGCTCTAGGTCGTGACCCAAAGTCCTGGACTCCTCGTACCGGAAGAAGGCGCTCCTCAGGGTTTTGTAGGTGTCTGGAGTGGGACGACCCGGTCCGAGCAGAGCCTCCACGTGGGGAGAGCTGCCATAGATCGTGACCAGGCTCTTATCCACCAGGTTCTTGGGACGCGTGCGTGATTCCACTGGACAGAGGCAGACGCACAGGCCCACGGCGAGGGCGGCGATAAGATTAGTTACGAGCATGACGAGGATTTAATAGGTATTTCTCCGGGCACACAGGTCCGATCGCAACAAGGCTGGCACGGCGACTGACGTCTGCGGCGATTGGAGGAGCTCCGATTTCGGCTTTGTCGCTCTTTTGTCGCTCGAAAGTTATCTGAAACGATTGTGTGGGATTCGTGGGACATTATCTTTGATTTAACGCGTGTTCCCGGGCCGATAATTGCGCGTGGATGACCCAGCTCCACTTCAGCGGAGTTGAGTTGCCAACTTCAGGCCAAGCTAATCGCCTTCAATCGCTGGGCAATCTGGCATCTTGATTTACGACTTGGTTTCAGATTAGATTATTTAACCCTGGCCATGAGCATGGCCAGATCCCAAGTGGCGGAGCACTTTATAGTGCATTCTTAATAACCGGAAAGCAGTCGAAAGAGTTTAATGAGTGTTAGCAACCCCATTCCGGGGTGTAAAATCTCTAATATCAGAAAATATAGCTGCACAGAGAGAATTATGGCATTTTGAGAACGGATCTTTTTTTTAATTTTAGCTGTATTAGCTGTAAGTATTCTAAGAATTTATAATTATGCACAGAGAGAATTATGCCATCCGGAAATTGAGAATTCGCGTTCTCAAATACATACTATTATCATTTTGAGAACGGATTTTCAAAAAAAAAATTTAGTTTTAGTATTTTAAGTTTTAAGTATTAAGTATCAAAATGAAAACAAAAGTACTCAAACTAAAATTAAGTACAAATATTCTTGAATTGAAATGGTTTTAGATCTAAATTGATTGTATTCTGTATTCAAGTTTGAAAAATCCCTCTGCTCTCCCGTTTTGCATCGGTGTTGCTGCGTTTCGCTCCCTCCAAAAATGCAAATTTATTCATTCTTAAATGAAGTACATTATGCACTTTTGTTGAGCATAAAAGTTCTCAGAAACGTAGCACAAATTGTAATATTAGTATGATTAGTATTAGTTTTAGTTTAGGTTATTAGTATGTGTGTTCTCTTAGTAAGAACAAATGGCCTCGGTCGTTATTTGAGTACGTATTTTCTTATTATAAATCCATTTTTCCTTAAATATACCCTATGTGGTGATGTCATTTGAAAAAAAATTCCAGAACCCATAAAAGTTCTCAAAAACGTAGCATAAAATTTAATATTAGTATGTGTGTTCTCTTAGTAAGAACATGGTATGGTATCGGTCTTATTTGAGTACATATTTTCTTATTTTAAATCCATTTTTCCTTACAAATTCTCTCTGTGTGGGAATGTCATTGAAAATATAATTCGAGAGCCCAGAATATAATTTTTAATAACCGAAAGTCTTTTTATTAAATGAAAATAGACAGTCATGGAAGGTCTACACATAAACTAAATATAGATTTAATCATAAATTAGAAAAACCAGTCGCTTTCCACCAACTGATTTTGTTTTTGATTTAATTAAGAGTCTTAAACTTAAAGTAAAGAAAGTAGAAGCTTGTAGTTAAACCAAGAATAACCTTAAAAGTATCCCCATTCTTCATTCTTCCCAAGACAAGTCTATATCTCCTCCCTAAAATGTATTATTTATTATTACTCTATTTTTTTAGACACTCCATAAAAGTTAATTCGAGAAGTCCCCTCCAGAAACTCAACCTAATGGTAATGGCTAATATTCACAACATCAGTAATCCACCGATTCCAGCTGCACCTCCACTTGGCCATGGCGCTCTCCTTCTCCCTGCCCTTGAGGGCGCTATAAAGAAGTGAGTTCTTGGCCAGCTGCTTGAGCAGTTTCAAATTCCCATTCCCGCTGACCATGCCCACAAAGGCCACATAGAAATCATCGGTCAGGGGGGCTGCGTCCCAATAATAAGGATAATCCGAACCGATCACAATGGGGAACCCAGCAGCAATTAGATACGCCGCCGGATGCTGCCGGAAATCGTTGACATACGCCAAATAATGATTGGACAGCGGACACACCTCCACGGCCACGTTCAGGAGCTGCAGGCCCTTCATGACCTCCGGATGGAGGGGAAGGTTTAAAGAATTCCCAATCCTCTTGCTGCCCAGCAGCATGGCATCGATAAGGTTGACATCCGATCGCATGTTATCCGGACACCGTGAGTCGCCCGCATGGAAGTAAAAGTCCACATCCTTGCCCAACTTGGAGAGCTGGGGAATGCGATTCAAAAGAGGCAACTGGCACTCGTTGCCAAAGGTGTCCAGATCGAAGCCCGCCAGGAGTTTGGGAAAATGGGTCTAGCATTTGGGGAAAGGGATGTATCTAAACTATATATAGAGATATATCATCCAGGACTACCTTTAGCAGGCGTGCATTGGCCACATAGCTTTCCATGCGACTGTCGTTAAAGTCACGGGAGGGAGCATAAATCAACTTGAATCCAATAAAGTCCAGGTAGGTGGACTGAAACAGTTTCGTCACGGTCTCCATGGCCTGGGCCGAGTCCAAAATTGTATAGTTATTGCCCTCCAGATCGTACATCTAGGCGAGGGTTGAATATTAAAGGTCTAACTACAATATCGTAGCCTATATATGAGCGTCTGCATACAGGGAACATTTAAGGGAGCAACGAAAATCTCTCTTGTGACCATAATACTGATCCGATTGATGTGAAATTTGGTGTGGAGATAGAAATTATAAAATCTAAAGGGAATTTGCAATTAAAAGGGAGAGATTTTAAGTATTCATAACAACTTCTTAGCTCTTAAAAAAAAAGTTTTAAATATTAAAAAATATATATATAATATAAAAATTATATAAATATAAAATATCCCCATAAAATCCAAACTCACAATTGGCAACGTTGCCTACTTTTTGGGGAAAGCCTACAGGGAATATTTTAGAGAGAATCGAAAATCTCTCTTGTGATCATAATACTGATCCGATTGATGTGAAATTTGGTATGAATAGAAATTATAAAATCAAGATTAAATTTGCAGTTGAAGGGGGAAGATCTTTGCTCTTAAAAAGGGAGTTTTATATATAAAAAAAAAATATACTATATAAAATATATAAACATAAAATTTCCCCCTCAAATCCCCACTCACAATTGGCAACGAAGACCTCATCTCCACATAGTGCACACCATCGGCATACAGATCCGAAAGCATGGCGAAGAGGAAGTTACTCCACAGCGGCTTGTAAGTGACTAGGCCGTGGATGAGCCGCTGGGCCCGCCTCAGGTGCCTGGCCAGCTCCTCGGATGACTCGAAACCCTCCTGAGGAACACTCAGCACCTCCCTTAGTCTGTCCATGTACTCGTGGCGCTCCTCGAACCCGTAGAAGTTCCTCATCAGCATCCAAGTGCACTGGTAATCGTCCGAGGGCGGAATGTGCGGATACACTTGGGAGAACCGGAAGTCCTCGAAGCCCTGATCCAGATTCACGCACGCCCACAAGTTCTCGGAATGGGTCATGTCTATAAGGATGTCGGTTCGCAGCATTCCCGAGTCGTGGACATGGAGGAGACCGCCCTTGGGCATGCTCTTGAGCAGCGCATAGAGATCGGTGTCGCTGATGTTGTGATGGTTGAGGAACAGTGCCGGCCTGTTGTGGTAGCTTCGCCACAGATGGTGCATCTCCTCGTCCACCTGCTTGGTGGCCAAAAGGCGTGCATTGGCCACCTCCTCCAGGGGGCCCAGATGGAGCCGCTGACCCAGGCGCCGGCGACGCTCCATTGCCACGTACACTTGGCGCAGTCTGGCTAAGTCCGTGGACACCGCTCGCTTCTCCAACATATCCTTGCCGCCCAGTGATGCCGACCAGAAGAGCAGCACTAGGATCATGCACACCAGCATGGCAAAGCCCAGGTGGAAATATACTCCGCCATACTTGCTGGCCGCCCTGTCACGGTGGCTCTCCTCCTCACCGACTTGCGCCTCCAGGTTGATGACCCTTATTGGCGGCACAGGAGTATTAGGAGAAAGCAGAGATGGGAAAGATGGCGTCCTGGTTGGTGTCAGAGCATCCTGCGGTGGCTCGCCCTCGATTGCCATAGCCAAGAAATTTTGCGATCGAAACGAGATTTTGTTTTAATTTATTTTTTCCACTTAAGTAGGTATCATTTTTTCCCAAAAAAGAAACCCCAACTAATAAATAAAGAGTGGAATTTTTCAATCTGACTCATAAGTCAAAGGTATTAATGGTAATTTGATTGTTGTTATTGTACCAATATAGTGTTATACCACTGCATTGTTGTTTTCATTACTTGGAGTCATTTTTCTTAACTTAAGTGAAAGCAAAACAAATATGTGACACAATAAATTATACAAAATTATGTAACAATTACGTAACACATTAAAATTATACAACATTTTTTAATTCTATAGATTTTGTAAGAAATATACCAGACGTAAAAACAAATACCAAAAAATACCATTTAATATACTGCCACACTAACGAAAAATATGTTATAACACCATTATCGTCCAAGTTTATATTAACTATTCAAAATTATAAATCCAATATTGAATATTCCTCCAAGGCAACCCTTAAGTTTTTAATAATTTAAAGATAATATGTACCAATATAGTGTTATGACAGTATATTGTTGTTTTCATTATTTAGAGTCTTTTTCTTAATGTATTATATATTATTAAATAAGTGACACAAGAAAATTATATAACATTTTAAAAATTCTTTAAAATTCGTAAGAAATATACCACAAGAAATACAAATACCAAAAAATACCACTATAATATACTGCTACACTAACTAAAATTATCATCAAAGTTTTTATAAATTATGCAATTATCCATGGCAGCCCTTAAGATTTTAATAATTTAATGATAAGAAACCCTTTAAAAATAACAATTAAAGATTAAATCTATAAAGTTTCTTTTCCTTTACTATGACTCATAACCCTTTAAATAAATAAACCTTTGTGATATCAAAACGCCATGAAGTGAATAATATTTATTTGTTTAACAACACTCAGGGGGTACGAAGATCGACATATCACGACAGCACTTTGTTTACGATGGTCAGATTATGGGTAATCTGTGATTTGTTTCCATCCAGATTTCTGCTATTTCTCGGACCACTTGAAGTTTGGCCCTCCCCCGCCTCCCACAAACTGCTATATGGGAATATTTCCTGGTATATAGGAACAGTATCATCGCCTGCGCCTTGGCCTTGGCCACATGTGCTCGGGGAGTTTTGTATAAAAATAGCCCAACTCTCTCTTTCTCTCACATGCTTTGTCTTTCGCTCATCCAGCGATAATACGAATACTACTTGAGCTGCATTATCGGGAAAGAGAGTGTTGAACTGAGGAACTCCCGCACCCTGTAACTGTATCGCGAGGAGAGCTCTCTTCTTTCGAGCGGACAGCTCGTTGTCAGAAGCTAGGGGTTGCACTTATTTTCGGAGCGGAATCCCGTCCACCACCAGGAGCGTTGTCGCCCAGGGGGGAGGTATGGAGTGGTTGTACAGTGGTTTGAGAGATTATTTATGTTAAACAAAAATTTAAAAGAAAAAAAATTATTAAATTAAATAATAAAAATAAATTATAAAAGCAACAGAAAAATAAATATATAAAGAAAATACAGGGTGAACATTTTTGTGGTATGAATTGCAACCCTTAGGACTGTCTTTGTTGCTTGGATTTTATGTTGTTGAACAGTTTATTAATTTGTTATTAAGGAAAGTCTAGTTAGTTATAGTTTTTATGCAAAAGGTACACAAATTAAGTTAAATAATTTGATCCCTATATCAGAGTAAATGTAACTGTAACTATAAAGGTGTTTTCAGCTGTTTAACCCTAAAATTCTCAAGTAATTCAAGTATTGCAGTATTTATATTAACATAAAATGGTAACATAATTTGTATGGTACATATTGGTATATAAATTATTTCATAGAGTTGATAAAAATGCTTTTATCAAAACTCAAACGACATTTACTTTCCATTGAGGGATTTTAAAGGATTTTTCCCTATAATTCCCAACTAGTTCAAGCATTACAATGATGATAATAATGTTCAATATAAGTTAAGTCACTTAGTTCATTTTTTTGAAGTATTGAAAAACCCTCAAGAAATATAAACAATCTATGAGACATGTGAAATATATTTATTTTTTGACCTCTTCCACCACATTCCATCCCACTGTGCCACCAGATCTGCGGTAATCAATGAAGTGACACATGCGAGTGTGTGCGTTGCACTTGCGTCGTTGTTCTTGTAGTTTTTTTGTACGCACCGCCCCAGCTGCGATTGCATGCAACCGCCGAAGCCGACACTGATTCCGATTCCGATTCCGGGGGTTCAGTATATGCACAGCTCAGACATCACCCACCGCCACCGTCACCGCCACATGGCACGCGTTTCCTGCTCAGTCGAGCCGTCGCCGCAGATCGAGTGGGATGCGATACAGGACGGCGGTAACCATTGGCCATCGGCAGCCAGAGCCAGCCGGGAATCTCAACCTCGAATCAGGAATTGGACTCTTGAACGATGACTGCCTGCTGCTGATTTGCGAACAGCTTTCCCTGGGAGACCAGCTGCGGTTGCTGCAGCTGCAGGAGGAGCGACTCAGTCACTTGGTTTTACGATTGTGGAGCAGCAAGTATTACGAGGAATTCGATTGGAGCCGGGATGGGCAGCTGCTGAGATCCGATGAGCAGAGTCAACTTTTGGAGCTGCTGGGCAGTCGTACGAGAGCTCTGCTGAATATTCAGGGCACTAGCGAAGGCTGCAGGAAGTGGCTCAGGGAGAGGCAGCGGAGGAAGTCCCTACTTCCTTGTCTTCAAAAGCTGAGCTTCTGCCAAAGTGATAGCTTGGTGATACAGAAAGTAGCTCTTTTGTCCAGGAATTTGGTGGAGCTAAGACTGGGTGAAGGTGGGGATATAGCCAGCAGAGATCTGGAGGTGTTATTTGGGGAACTCCAGAAACTAAAAGTCTTTGAACTGAGGTCTATGGAGAAGTGTCAGAGCCAGGAGGAATTTTCACCAGGAAATGTAAGAAAGATATAGATAATATCATGATCCTGATGGCAATAATTTTCTCTATTTTAGTTTCCCCCCAACCTGGAGACCCTAAACCTGCCCGCCTGCCTCCTTAACTCCTCCCTCTCGGAGATCTTCCAATTGTCGCGCCTGCGGCATTTGACGGGCTTTCTTTGTCGGCGTTCCGGACATTTGGATTTGGATGGTGATGATGACAAAGCAAATGCCAGGAACTCGGGCACAGGAACCCTGAACGCTTGCCTCAGGGAACTCCAAGCCGCACGGCACCACTGTCACATTGTGGGACTCCGGCTGCAGTGTCGCCTGGATGACAGCCTGCCATCCACAGCCACATCCACATCCACGTTCACGGATGTGCTCCGGCTGCAGCACTTTGCCTGGCACTCGCAGCTGACGGTGCACTATGACGTCGCGGATGGGAGCATCAGGTGGCGGCCACAGCGACCGCAGGCGGTGCTCTCTCTCCTGCCCTTCATTGCCTCGCAGGCGGGGAATTTGCGGGAATTGGATTTCACGCGTAACGCACATGCCACGCCCACATTCCTTGCCCAGCTCGGCGAGCACTTGAGGCGATCCAACGGATGCCACCGAGTTTCCGTTTGGCATGACGCCGGAGCCTCCCTTTCCCACACCCACTCTCCATCTCCATCTCCTTCCCATTCCCCTGCCAGTTTCCATTCCCATTCCCCCAAAATGACGGATACGGATACGGCTGAGACAAACGATTTGGCGTTTGTCGAGCTGGAATTGCTGCATTTGCCTAATGAACAAACGGAAGTGGAAGTGGGCACCGGAGAGATGACGATGCCGATGAGGGATTACCATCCCGGCCAGGGACGATGACGATAATGGATGGCGGAGAGAGATTGAGATTGCTGACGATAGTGGGGAGCGATTTAGTGAATTAAATTAATTTCCCTACGAGATTGGGATTCAACTATAACAATTCAATTTTCACATGAATTATATTGAACATTTTAAATTAGATTGTTTTATAAATTAAATAAAGGTATTATAAAAATTGCTGTTTGCATATAATAAATAAAAAAAATTTTATAAGATGAAAGGGGTGGGATGTAGATCGAGAGAGAAAATGCATAATTATCGCCCTAAAAATCATATCGAAAATTTCGTAAAGTTTTATACTGCGAAATTTAAACCATAAAAAAAATATCATATTTACGTTAAAATATCGATTTTATCGAAACAAACATTTACTTTTTATAATTTTTTCATTTTTTTGTTTTTAAAATTTGAATACTCTTAATTGGTCCGATATATCAAACAGAATATCCTTTAATCGTTATTATCGTTTTATTAGTCCGATATATCGATCAGAATATCGTTTTATCGTTTTTATCATTTTATTGGTCCGATATATCAAACAGAATATCGTTTTTATCGTTTTATTGGTCCGATATATCAAACAGAATATCCTGTTATCGTTTTTATCGTTTTATTAGTCCGATAAATCGAACAGAATATCGTTTTATCGTTTTATTGGTCCGATATATCAATCAGAATATCGTTTTATTGGTCCGATATATCAATCAGAATATCGTTTTATCACACATATATTGCATCGTTTAATTATCAATTATCGGCCTTTGCATCAATTATCGATACAGTATCGATATATCGCCATCACTAAGAGTACGAGGAAAAGTTACTGATGAAAGATCTTACAACTTCGAAAAGACTAAAATCTAGTAATGTTTGCAGCCAGACCTCGTTGGGAATTCTAGTGCCTCGCGCTGAAGCTGAAGTAGTCTGAACTTTCAAGATAAAATTTTAATCAGTCTTGTTGGGCAATAAAATTTTAAGATAAAATTTTTAATATAAAATATTTAAGATAAAATATTAAGGCTCTGGAAATACAAAGAACAAAATCTGAATTTGTTCTATTAATCCCTGCGCCTTTACATATTTGGAAAGCTTTTCCTTAAACAATTTAAAACCTAAAACCAAAATCACCTCAGCAAAGCTTGGATTTATCTGTCTTATTGTGTGTCTGTGCATTATATTTACATATCAAAAATTTTCGAAAATCAGTGAGAAATTTCCAGAAATCATACACCAAATCCTTTCCCTATTTCGATAATATGTTAGTTCAATTTTTTTAAGGGTTAGTGCATGTAGTATTTTGCATTAAACCTTTGGCTAAGGTCTTAAATCCAAGTAATTCAAAGAGATTCACACACAAACAAAATTTTCGGAACCCCCGGATTCAAGCTGTTTCCAAATCTATTCGAGTTAATGTAAGTATTAAAACCAAGGGTTTCAGAAGAGTTTCATGGACTATCTTTTCTGAATGAAATTTGTGATTAAATTTTGTTAGCAACGCTGTCTCGCTGCCCGATGAGTTGGTCTTTGCGCTCAGCCGCTTCCTGGGTCTGAACGTAGGAGAATCAACTGCCTCAGCTCAGCCCTGTGAGACTACCTCATCCCAATCCTGTGAGGAGGAACCCTGCCCGAGGCCGAGGCTCTATCCCATCAGCGACGACGACAGCGTCGACGATCCCTGCTCTCCCAGTTTCCTTTCATACCCGATGCGCCGCAATTGCCAGGAAGATGCCACCTACAGATCCACCCGCAATGGCCCCACCAGTAGACAGAATGCTCCGGCTCAAAGGAGGGTGGGTTAAATATATCAAAAAAATTAAAAACATTTAATATACATTTATTCCTTTACAGCTATCACCAAGCTGCAGCAAAAATAAAGACTATGTGAGTTTTGAAGTTCTTTCAAGAACCTAATTTTAAAATCTTCCTACAGCATGAATATAACTCGCCGGAGTGCACGAACAGTCCACTATTTCACCAAGAAGAGCCTTCTGTTTATCTATGCCAGGGCCAAGGCTTATTACAACAAATAATACCGCAGAATCGCTTTTACCAGCAACAATCACACCTCAACCGATCTCAGCAGTGCCCACACAGTAGCCCAAGGTCGCAGAGTCTGCCCAGGGGCAATGCCTCTGATAGATATAATTATTCAGATAGATGCGATGACCATAAAGGACTACATACAGTAAGTGGTTTTTATTTATAAGTTAAACTATGCTGATGAGGATGATTTACAGGAACAGGAATCATTAAGTCCACAGCGCGGTCGCTGCGAGCTACGGACTCCGGTGAGTATGCCAGAAGTTTCTCAGCTTTAAAAAATCGAATTGTTCTTATAATTCATGATAAAAAAATATTATTAATTTGTTTTCACTAACTGTCCTTTGTTTTTGTTTATTTTTTTTTTTTTAAACTCCTTTCCTTTTTTCCCCCCTTAATAAGTGTGAGGGCGAGTCACCTGCCGAAAATAGTTGTCCCTCGAACTGCCAGGATAGATATATCTCAGAACGGAGTTCCAGGAATAATGCTCCTTGTGGTTGGAACAATAGCTCTCAGGTTGGCACTAATTATGGTGAATGGCAAAGGCGACAAATGCAGATGCAGATGCAGCATCAGCAGCAGCAACATCAGCAGCAGCAACATCAGCAGCAGCAACAGCGTCAGCAGCAACACGAGCAACAGCAATGCCAGGCCCGCCAGCAACAAGCTAATCAATCCAATTTAAATTGGTTGGAAGACGACGAAATCTCTAGATTTGTAAGAATTTTCTAAGCCTCAACTATATATATATAAATTTAATATAATATTTATGGGATCCCCATAGGAACCCGATTTACATAGCACAATGATAGACGAAGATAAACGCTGTCAGCCATTGACAAAAAACTGTCAACAACAGGCATCGCAAAGGCAATGTCCATCTGGGAACAAGACTTGCAATTCGCAAACTGTAAGTAGCTATAAAAAAAAAGTATTAATATTTAAACTAATATTTATATTATATATATTTATACTTATATATTTTTATATCTATATATTTTTATAAAAAAATAGCAATCACAGCGAATGTGTAGAACTGCGGAGGAAATGCTAAGGCGACAGTCACAGGTTTGTGGTTTTATTTGTTTATTTGTATATGCATTTAATATGCATATATATAATAGTTTTAAATTAATATTAATTAGTAATTCATTTATGTTTATTTGTATATTTATTTAATATTCTTAAATTTAATATTTTTGTACCCCTTTGTAAATAGTGTGAATCTCCGCAAATGCCACGCCGACAACCTCAGGTAGTTAATATAAGCATTTAACTCTCTAAACTATCTTAATAATAAAATTGTTATTCCCTAAAACTAGTGTGAATCCCCGCCCATGCAAAGGCGAAAACCGCCGGTAGGTTATATATATAATTTAAAGATTTTTTAACTAAAATTAAATCCATATTTTTCAATTTAAAAGCATTACGAAACTTTAATAAATGAGACCAGCTACATGCAGCTACCGGAGGCTCCCAGAAATGCACAGTGTAGACCCAGTCTTAACCAAAATAATTGTCCAAATGTAAGTGAAAGTATTAAGAATATATCCTAATGAAAATTTTCAAACTCTACCAATTATCAAGTCTCAGGCTATGTACCAGGACATCTCGCCCATGAATCAGACAAAACCGTGCCAACAGAATCCAAGATCTTTATCTCCCATAAATTGTTCGACCTTCAGAAATCAGCCTGGAAATCAAACAGCCTGTGAAACTGATTCCCCCATGGACATGGACATGGATATGGACACACCTGATTTCTATCCTGAAGATACAAATTGTTCCAAAAGTCCTGAGTATATGGAAATGTCACGGGCTATACTAGGAAGATCATGCCAGAATGTAAGCTCTTAACAAATATTTTTAATTTTTTTTATTAAGAATAGTCACTGCCTTTAAAGGATACCAGTACTTTCGGTGGAAGAACTACAAGAATGCATGCTAAAACGCGTAAGTTTTATTTTAATTAAACATTAATCAATAAATTTAATTAAGAAAAATCCCCTAACAGCCGAGGAGCGTCTTGCTGACCGCACACAAGCGGAATTCATGAATGCCTTGGTCAAGGATCGCTCGTGTCCTGGCATTATCCAAGCCAGCCTCAATGGCACTGATAATTTCAATGAGTTCGCCTTTAACATTGCCTTTTCGGGTTCCATTCCGGCCAAGCCCTTTCCCGTGGATCCCATTACTATGTTGGAAGCCATCAAGCTGAGAATCGACTATGAACGCGGTGAAATCCGTAAGAGAGTAAGGGACCACGAAAGGGATCCGGCCAAGGACAAGCATTTTAGGACCATCTCAACGGAGGATATTGAGTCCTATTTTGGGGATTATGATCAGTCTGAAGTCAATGAGGGAGTGGCTGCCTTTCTGAAGGCCGAGAGCGAATATCGACAGACAGATGTGCAAAGGGTGAGTGGAGAAACTTTATGAAAGGAGAGCTTGTACTAAAGGTTTTCTGTTTTACCAGGAGAATGGTTTTGTGGCCCAAATAAATAGCTTGGATACCAACATGTTTGATGAAAAGATTAAGCTGAATGTCTACTCGGCCACCACGAGGCCAGCTCATCATTAATTAAATACTTTAAATTAATGTAAAGGAAATAAAATAGACCTTACATCAGAGCATTCATTTATTCTCTAAAAAAAAGGGCCTGCATTATTCATTCATTTCTGTATTATCAGTAAACCATTCATAAGACCTACACTGGCAATAATACCAAGTAATAAAACTTCAAAAAAAAGTAACCGATATAAGAAACACACAAGGCACTTCCTTCGGTAAGTTCAAACCACTTCACCTGGGCTCGGATCACCTCTTTCGATTAACACACCCCTGACCGATAAGTTCTAGGTATTAATCAGAGATTATTCAATGAATGACTCGAATATATGCTATCTATATCTTTAATCTTTATGGATCATAGAAGTCAGACCTCTTTTAGCGTTGCGTCAGACCGAATCGAAATAATTTAATTACCGCCTATTTACGGAATTCTGGCAAATGCAAAAGCCATAAAACTCGTAAAATTTTCTAAGCAAATCTACAGGCAATTATTGCCTCAAAATAAATAATGTCTGTAAATCTGTAAATATTTGCTTAAACATCTTGTTTTAGGGGAGGCGGGGTCTGTCTGGAAATAGCACTCGTGCGGATATAAATAAACAAACCAATTTATTTTCAAGTTCAGGGAGAGATTGAGTGCGGGAGAGAAATGTTAAACAGAAGGGGATGTACGTAAGATTTGTTTTATTTTACGAAAAACCATTTAGAAAATTGTTAAATTGATAGAAAATAGTAATAAATAAACAAGCCCGTGTAATAAATTAGTTATAAATTAACTGGTATTAATCTTCCAAAAGCACATTAATGATTTCTAAGTAACGAACTGTAGACTTAGAAAAATTATAACTAATAGGGCAACAACAGAGACAAATCTGCGGGTTCCCTGAGCATAATCTTTGGAGATAATAATATATACATAATATATGCCATGCTCCCGCACATGAATAGTTTTTTAAGAGACCACAAAGCTAACTTTAAGAGAGCAGAAATTAGGAAAAAAAAACATCAAAATGAGTTATAAATAAAAAGTCAGCTGGTGAACCACACTCAACTGATTAAACCACGCCGTCTCTCTTAATAAAAAAAACAACAAAGAGGTAAAAATATACTTAAAAATAAATATTAAAGAGCCTATTAATTTCAAAGTTCCAAGTTATTGTGGCTCGGGCTTAACACGAGGGAATTATTCATAAACATTTTGTGCCGAGTCTGCATAAACGAATTAATTATGCGACTTAAACTCTCACATTTCTTTTTGTTCGCTTTCTGTTTGTATTGAATATCATTAAAGACGGTGAATCAGTTTGTTTAACTTAAATAACATAAATAAAGCACTTTATATATTTATTAAATAGATTAAAACTTTACCTCAAGCGGAGGCGCACGATGAGTAGTTTAAAGATTGTGGCTTTCGGTTTTCTGATTTCGATTTTCGGACACTTTCACGCCGCGATCTTTACGGGCAACGAGCGTCCCAAAGACTGATCCCAGCGATCCCGAACTCGAACCCGAGAACCCTCCCTCAATGATCTGATATATATACATATATATATATATATATATGTATGTACAAACATACAAATATAAGGCAGCAGCGACGCCGCCGTCGACTTCGCCAGACTTCAATCAATTGTGCCTTCGGCAAACAGCTCTGTATTGCTCTTTCTTTCTTTCTACATTTTTTATCGGTGCGAAAAGAACGAAGAAATAACAAAAGCAAAAGGCCTCAAAACTTTAGATAGTACTCCTCAGTCGGTCACTTGACGCCACCGCCATTCCGCTCTCTCTCAAATGCAACGAGCGGCCGGCAAAAGATAATAAGCCAGCGAGAGTCACTTTTAATGTTTTCCACACTTTATTTCTTTATCTTCAGCAACGTCAAATAATCTCTAATAAATAAATTCATGGCTAGTACAAGCTGTTTTTATTTTACTATATTTTTAACACCTTGATATTAATGTTTATGCAAATCCCAACTTAATTACCTAATTTTCAGCAACTAAAAATAATATTAAATACATAATTACAAAGCTATACATAAAACAATTATTTTTACATTTTTTTAAACCCCTAGACTTTAATATGTATGCAAATTTTATCTAAGAAAATATTTATTATTCTCATCTTTTGCATAAATTAAAAAACCACATAACCACTGACCTCCAAAATTGCCAAAAAAATATCTTTAAAATTCTTTTAAGAATTTCTTGAACTTTTTTCTTTGCTTAGTTTAGATTTTTGCCAACATTTCTGCCAAAAATATCAATTACTCAATCACAAATGGTTATGTACTTATTTATTCAACTTATTTTTGTGTGTTTTTTTATAAACAAAACGCATCCGATTGAGGTATGAGCGAAAAGATATAAAAAGTTTGGACCACCCAAAAATAATTATACATAGAAGCAGCAGCGCCTGGGGGAAGCACCCAAAACTGTAGACGTAAATTGCGAAAAGGAAATAAAATTTTACGGATATTTTGTCATGGAAAAGTGTGCAAATTAATTAGAGAAATTCTCCAAACAAATTAATAAACAACAAACATATTTGCAAAGAGCAAAAGCATTCCAAAATTAATATCATTTATGAGGGGAATATTTTTGGCAGAATTTCTCGGGTTTTTTCAATTTAGAGGTATTTTTGAAAATATTTAAGAACCAATTCTTTTTCATATCTGGTTTATTTTCCCTATGCCCTATTGCAGTCTTATAAATTGCACTTTTACTCATTGATTTGTAAATAACAAGAGTTATGTGTTCTGCATTGTTTTGGTTAACTAATGGTCTTGCTATAAAAGTATTACACATTGCAGTTTCTTTATTTTTAGCTTTACTATTTTTGGGCTAGTGTTAAAAAATGTATAAGGAAAGGAAATGAAATTCCAAAAGGATTACAAAGCAGAGGATGACTAAGGAAGGTAAGGACACACACATAGAACAATGATAAAGATTCAGGCAAGCCATCCGGAGACTGAGAGTCATAAATAAATTCATAACTGCCATTGCACCCATGCAAACTCAGATCCCAAGCAGTGTCTGGGCTAATGTATGGATGCCTTTATGGTTATGACTGGCTGTGTTTCTATGGCTGGGATTATACGGACTTAAATGAATTTATGGCTTGTGCTAATCTGAAGGGCATAACCCGACCCAGCGCCAGCTAAAATGCTTATTACTAATTAGTTTTTCTTAGAAAATTTACAAAATCAACCGCAAGCCATTCATTATAGCTGACGGCTCTGCAATCAACAAGTCATTAAAACAATATGTGGCGGTTTATAAATATCATTCAACTGATGAAAGCATTGTGGGAATTTGATGATAGAAACCTTTGTGAAAAATGCATTATGGAAATGGTTGCTAAAAAAAATATACCTATATATACATATTATTTTTTCATTTTATTCACATTTAATTATGTATATTGGCTTCTGAAAAATCCATTCTGGAAATGGTTGATAAAAAAAAACCAATATATGTACATATATTTAATTTTAACCACTTCACCCACATTTAATTTTTCATGTTTGTTGGAATTATCTCTTTTACTGTGAGAAATATATTCTATAAAAATATATTTTCTTTTTTATCATTTCGTTTAAATTTAATTATTCATTTTTCCTGCGGTTTATCTTTATTTCACTATGACTAAGTACCACCCATGACTGCTTTAATATTTTTAGCCATTTGAACAGCTTGATCAAATAAATTTCAAATTAAAATTGACTGTCAGAAATAAAAGATCAGCAGTCTTAGTAATAAATCACTTAATGCAGCCTTATAAACACTGCCAGAATTGTTTGTGAAATAAAAGCCTATTCATTTCTGGAAAAGCCTTTAATTTCGACTAAGGAATGCCTAAGGAAATTGTGAAAAATAAGGGAATTATCATTTAGTACTCAAAATGTTTTAAATAATTATTTGTATAGGTCATAAAAAATATCTTGAATATCCTATATAGAATAAATCTTGATTTTCTATAAAAAAGGATAAAAAATCTTTACTAAACCTTAAAAAATACAAGAAAATATTATTTGTTATTCAACATATTTATATTATTATGTCAAAAAATACCTTTACTTAATTTTCCTAGCTCCTAAGATAAATATATATTTAATCAACAGATACTCTTAATTTTCTCTATAAAAAGAAGAACAGAAGATCGTCACTAAATACTCCCCCAATTTAAATTACACATCAAAACACTTTTGAACCCCATTGAAAAACCCGGCAACTGTATTTGGTAAAAGCCGCGATGTTTGATCTAACCAGCAAGGCAAATATTTACGCAACCAATTTGAGGCATTCAGGGCTGCCAGCCCCCAAAAGCAGATGCAAAGTTCGCTTAGTCGCATAAACAAAAGCCGCACCGAAATACAAAATTGTTTAGCAGTATAATTAGTGCACTCGATGGGTGGCAGTGGTGGGCGGGAAAGTGCGGGAAAATCAGGGAACACAGCACAGTTGCATTGATGATTGGTTGAAATTTGTAGTTTGCAGTTTGCAACATTTTGTTGGGGGAAACGGAGGGAAGAGGCCTAATGCAGTTATACGTAGAGTGCTTCTTACCCAAACCTCCGTGCTCGAGTCCAAATAATCCAACAATAGGCCATTGGGGGCCCGTGGAAGTTGATTATGCGTTGTTTTGGCACTTAATATGATGAAATATGCAGAGTGCCATTAGTCCCCGGACTGGGAGGAAATTCGGGATTACAGCACGCAACCACACACACACACAGTGCCTGCAGTAAATTATGCAACAAGATTCCCTCAACTCAACTTGCTGCAAGCCCGAGGAAAGCATTTCATTTCCAAGGAACAAAATTTCCGAATGCAATTGCATTTTTTACGTTAAAGGCTAAAAGGATTTTCGAGCTGCATACTTTCGGGAGCAGCTGGAAAATCTTTTCCGCAAGCAAACAGAAAATATTTTCATTCAGTGAAATGTGGGAAAATATTCTCAATTTTCATTTGGAATAAGCAAGCAATAAAAACCCGTAATAAAAAGTAAATATTTACGTAAATGTTTACGTAAAATTGTAGGTTATGAAATCAATTTCCAGTAGCCCCATGAAATATTAAACAATTCGGAATAGAATTTGTTTAGGGGGCAACCCTGTCAACCATTTTCGCACATAATCAAGTGCATGCAACCAATTTACGAGTGCCTCCTCCCTCTCTTACTCCTCCGTGTCATTCTCTCTCTTTCATTCGACGGCAAAGGCAATTAGCATGCAAAACAAGTCGAAGCCATGAATGAACATCCTGCTCGCACACTTGCCCGCTTCCAAGCCTACTTGGCATTTATGTGAAAATGCATGGCATAAATATTAGCCCCCGAAAACAGCAGTACTTATGTGGCGTTAAATATGCACAATCGGGGGTACAGTGCGTTTCATGGAGAGAAGTATAAGTAAATGACTTAAAATTTTTAAGTATTTTATTTCTATTATATTAGGTAATTTTTATACTTCAATTTAAAAAAAAAGGGTAGAAAATACTCACAAAACGCACTGGGATTTAAAATTAATATTAAATGAAGTTCGGCTTAGAATCTTTGAGCGACACAAAGTTCAAGGCACAAAAGAGACCTTAGCTGCACATATTATAGGAATATTATACATAAATTAATCTAAAAGCAAGTTTAATAAATACCTAGAAAATGAAGTACGTTTTCAAATTAATATTAAATAAAGTTAGGTCTACATTATTAAAACAGATTAAAGTCCAAGGCACACAATGGGCCTATGCTGCACTTATTATAGGAATATTCTACCTAAATAAATCTGAAAGCCAGTTTAATAAATTATGTTTGTTATTATGTTTGTTTTTAAATTAATATAAAATAAAGTTAGGTCTAAATTTGTATAACAGAACAAAGTCCAAGGCACACCAGGGTCCTCCGCAGCATTTAGTATAGAAATATTAAACATAAATGAAGCTAAAAGCAAGCTTATTAAATACCTTGAAAATTATATACGTTTTCAAATTAATATTAAATTAAGTTAGGTCTAAAATTGTAAAACGTTTTTATTTATTTTGCCTAAACACAGCCTGTAAACATCTATTTATATTTGATAATTTACTAACTCTAATTTTAATTATACCAGAAAACCCTAATTAATTTCTCAGATATTTTAACTTTTATATTTCTTAGTAAAACATTCCCAGCCCTACAATAATGACCTGCAACTTCCACGTATAACCCTGCATGTGTTTGCATATTTGTGCGGTGCTTCTCATTTAGAAACAATAGCAACAACAACATAAACAGAGTAATAGAAGCGGTAACAACACTCACACCCCCACACACACCGACACCGACACGAAAAGCAGCAAATAGTGGCAGCTGCAATATACTCGCGGCAGCCACACCACCACCACCGCCACCGCCAAAATGCATGCAACATTATGCGGCATGTGCACTAAACAAGTCATGAATTTCAAACAGACGTGAGGGATGCCGATCCCAATGCCGCTCCCGATGTGCTCCTCCATTGGGCAAACACGCTTCGCTCCTTCGAGCATTCTTTGCATGCGTAATAAATGCGAAGAGAGGGGACAGAGAAATGCAGCCACAAATGGCGGTTGCGTGGAGTTTTCCTTCATTTCGCGCCGCTGACTTGTGGCAGCATCGCGAAAATCGCTCGCCGCCTGGTTGGCACTTCCGCTTTTCATTTGCATCATGTTAAATACATGCGTGTGTGTGTGTGTGTCCTGGGTCCTTCGACTGCAGCTGCAGCTGGTGCAGCGGTGCAAATGCATCACCACAAAATGCCCCAATAAGTATGCTAAGTACGGCTCCAATATCCTTCCGGACTCCTGCTTCGGCTCTGGCTCTGGCTCTGGCTCTGGCCACAAATCGGAAGCCCATAAATTTCAGATTGATTTCTCTTGCTAAGAACTGGATGCCGCTTTAAAGCGGTGTAAAGTGCAAGGTTTTATGTTTAAAATGGTTTTGTTACTCAGGAAAAATAGGTATCCTTGCCTTTATTCTTATTCCTTCAAAAGATTTCCCTAAAATATAAAAGAAAATTCATAAATAAATCAAAAACTTTCCTTAAATATAAAATAAATATTATAAATATAGCAAATATGTCCTCTAAATATTAAAAGAAACCTTAAATAAACAGATTTCATTCAAATATAAAAAGAATTCATTAATAAATCAAAGACAGCCTTTAAATATGAAAGGAAATTTCATAAATAATTCAAAATTAGTGCAAGTTCATTTATTTTTCTTGTTAATTTACCCTCATTAACTACACCTAATTGCGTTGTTAGGTTCTTGTCGAAATTTACATAACCGCAACAAGCTATAAAATATATACATATATTTTATATCCGACTGAAGAAAATAACATTTCCCAGCAAGTAGTTGAGTGGCGGTGATAGAAATAAAAAAATAAATAAACTGAGCAACTTGTAATTGCGTGCTGGCTGCACCTTGCCAACCTTCCAACCTTCCTCATTTCCGCCATATCTAAAACGGAAATAGGATGCATGCAAGTGTTCGTGGATGCAACGAACCGGAAGTACGCCACACATACACACACACAGACACTCGGAAAGAGTGTGGGAAATACTCGAGAGTGAGCTGATGCGGGCATCCAGACAGCGTGTATTTAGTTTAGTTTAACAGCTCCGCGTGCAGCGACATGCGACACTGACACTACAAGTGTTAATGCCAGCCACGCCCAGCCCGCCCTCCTAACACACACAGATATAAGCAGGGGCAGATAAAACTGGAAATTTAAACTATTTATAAATTTAGGAAATATTTTAAATAATTTGAGTAAGGAAGAGGATATACTTAATAATTTATAAAAAGTTCTCTCACACTTTTTCTTCCGAATTTTTCAGATTTATTATAATGTTTAAGACTTTAGACTCGCTATTTAACTAGAAATTAATTTCGAAATGAAAACTTTAATATTGAAAATAATACACAATTATGCCCAATATTTTTTTTGTTCTTGAACATATTTCTTCAAAATTCACAAAACAAAATCTCTTTAAATCTAAATTCCTCACTAATTTACCTTGTTTATGTAATTTAATTTAATTTTAATTATGTAATTTTCTTTAACTTTCCCAGTGCATGTCAAGTTTTTAGCTGAAGTGCGTCGCGTAGTTTTTGCTTTTTGCAAAATAAAATGATGTTAAAACATTTGTAAAACCAAACTAACTAGAATTTCGTTGGCAGTGCCTTCCTTACCCCTTTGGCCAAATGCAACCCCAGTTACATTCGAACTTGAAAATCCACTTTCTTGCCGCCGTTGCCGCCACCGCCGCTGCGGCAGCGATGTAAACTTTTTAATCAAATTTTTCAATTTAGTTTCCGTACATCGTTAATTAAAAACCCAGTCTCCCCTTCGCACCCCCTCGTGTGTTATGTCGTCAACCCTTTTTCGCGCGCTCAACATAAGTTGGTTAGTTTTGACATATGCAATTGCTTGTCAGCAGTTAGTTTCCTTTAAATTAATTTGCAAATTTGCCGCTAAAAGTTGAGCATACGCCCTGTTGCCTGGCTAAATCTGTGGGATACTCGAGTGATATTTATCTCTTAAATTCTGCATAAATATATGTTAAATAAAAAATAACTCGCCTTAAAACTACTGCAAATAAGCCAGTAATATCTTCAATTAGGCAAAGGCTTCGGTGCTTGGATTAATTAACCATAAATGAGCTGTGCAAATCCATTTCCCCATTCCCAGTCAGAAAAATAAGGTAAAAATAATATGGAGTGTGAGAATATAAAGGTGCAACATATGCTTACAAGCATTGGAGTGTGAATAAAATTAATTTGATGCTAATTAAATGCTCATAGAGATCCCCCGAGGATTAGGTTCTCTCTATAAGTAACGTATAAATGTGTAGAGGAGGGCTTTCTGCATTTTGTTGCTAATGACACTTAATTGTGCAACACTTGAGCGCGCCGCCGAATGGTTATTTGTAATAATTATTTCAATCGTCAGGGGGTTAGCTGACTTCATAACAGTGCTGACAAATTGTACTTTTTCTTGGCTATTCCCTTGTTATTTTTGTTCCTAAAGGAAATATATTATTTCTGGGAAACTTTTTAGGTTAAAAAATCTATTATAGTCTCAAAAAAAACATTTAAAATAACTTTTATAATCTTAGTAGCGAAGGAGTTTTTAGTTTGTTGTTTTCATGTCCAGCACTGCTTTATAAGCCAATTAAGCCAGGTGAGAGCCGAGAGAAGTGACGGACAGCAGCGGAATAGCCACACCTAAGAGCCGCGGCTCGGCTGTTGCAAATTAAGTTGGCCAACTCAAGGTGGAAGCCCCTCGACAGCCGTCAAGAGTCGCCTTGCAGACAGTCGGACTTTTCCCTCTGCGCCAGCTGATGTTAGCCGCGTTCTAGTTTCCTTTCTTTTTGTTAGTTTTTTGTATATTTTTTTTTTTTTTTTGGGGCGTGGTCGCGTCTGGGCCATAAAAGCCGCAGTTGGCAAGAGTCATAAAAAGGCAGTCAGGCGACAGGAGACAGGACACGACAAGACAATTGGCAATGAAACAAATTACATCGCGAACAAATGCACTTTCCTCCGGCAGATTGTCCTTGCCGCCAACTAAATGGAGAAACATTTCGTGTTTCTTTGCTCGCTGTTAAATTCGAAATGATAGTTTCAATGTGATGTCACTGTTTTAATGCAATTACACTCGGGAAAAATCGGGACTAACGTTTTAGGGACTTAAATGAATGCAATAAATATAAATGTAAACATAGGAAATGCAAATTTAATAAATTGTTGCAGATTAGGGTTGCAGTTTTTGGGTTCCAAGCTTTTAATAGCTCCATATATCTTTAGATTATGGAATTTAAAAAAATATTTAAAAAATAAATTAAACATAAACTTCCACTTAAAATATATTTCTTGATCGTCGTTTGATGATTGTTTGCTCGTTGTTTTCACTCGTCGTTTGGTGGTCAATTTTCTCTCGTTTCTTTGCTCTCGTCTCCATTTTCTTTAAATATTTAATAATATTTATTATTAAAAGTACTATTAATAAATAAATAGGCCATTAGTTATTACAAAATCACCGTAATATGTTTTCTTTCCATGACTAGGTTAAGTTTTAAGACTGTCTTAAAATTATTCCCCATGAAATATGCAATTCCTTCCTTCCTTTTTCGTAAAACCTAATCCCAGGTCTTCCAAACATTCTATATAAATATTTCCATACCCCAAACAATAAAGAAATTACAAGCATCCCCACAAAAACATGATAATAATAAGAAAAGACAAAAGTAGTTTTTGTGCCGGCGAAAAGAAAGTTTCATTTTTATTACAATGTTCTCCCGCCCCGCATCCTGCAGGATTCTATGACGGAGGCGTGTCAGGACGAGCCATAAGCAGTTAAAATATGCAAAGTACGGCGCCGGCAACAATGGCGAACAACACTATTTAATGAAAATGCACAAGAAAACAAAAGTTGTAAGGGATCAGGGAGCGAGAGGAGGACGAAGAAACACTGTGGTCCTTGCCAGGAACTTGAGAAAGTGTTGCATACTTTTAGGTGGTCAAGCAGCAGCGGCGACCATTGTGATGCCTTTTCAGGCGCCCATTTTCCACATTTTCCACCCCGCTCTATTTATTTAAGCTGCTGCTGAACTTTTTCCAGCCACGGCTCCTTGCCTGTATTTTCTTTGCGCTTTCGGGATTGCCGAAAATATTTGCACAGGGCCGAACGCCGAATTGCAGCCACAAGCATTTGATGAAGTTGTTTATTGTGTTTCGCTCATTCTTGGACCCTAAACACGGGGTAGTAAAATTTATACGACAAGTTTGTTAGGTGAAGGTTAATTTTCTTTTATTTCTGCTAGTCAACATGTCATAAAAATAAATAACACTAATTTATTCTAGATAGTAAACACAGTGTTTCGAATTTAATGTATTTTTTTGAGATCTTTGAATAATAAAGAAAAGTGTTTTAATCTAAATACATTCTACCATTAAATTCCATTGTTAAGTTCTGTAAATTTCATTCATTTATTCATGACATTAAATTGTTACATTCATAAATTTGTATATTAATTATTTAATATTTAAAATCTTAAGGAAAAACAACAAATTATTTCTTTTGCAGGGCATTTTAAGTGTCGTTGCTTTCCCACTTGCACCCCTTCTTTTTGTCGAAGGCCAACAAACTTTTGGCGGCGCTTTGAGTTTTTCTCGGTGTTGAGTTGCGTATGGAGCAAATGAATTTAGAAGTCTTATTTAACAAGTTTCGACCAGGACGATGGCGGCGGGATCTACATCTTTATCGACAGCTCGCCAAAGTGAAAGTTGCAGCGTGCAGCTGCTGTTTGTGCTGTTGTTGATTCTCTGTTTGTACAATGTTATACCGTTTTATTCGAAAACTTATGGCCAAGCGGTGGAAAATTTTAAGAGCATTATAAGTTGTTTGGAAACGAGACAAAGTTCTTCTATTCTTCTGCTAAAAGCTGGCAAAGTTAAAGTGTGTCTTAGCTTATTGTTTTAAAATTTCGTCTCTTAAAATATAAGAATATAATCGATACAATATTTATTTAATATCTAAACAACATTTTTTTGAAGCTTAGTAAACGATTTCTAGGTTTCTTTATATAAGGTGAGCCAAATCCCAATATTTACAAATAATTTTTCACAAAATATCACAGGTGCTTAAACCATTCCCATAAGCTCTTCCCACTTCCTACAACAATTAACACCACTAAAGGCCGTAATTTCCAACCTGCCAAACACCTGAAACCATTATTTGTTAGACGTTTCCAGACAAACTGAAAATTAAACACCACTCAAGACTCAGCTGTTGCCCGTTGGCCCCCCCAAAACGTAATGTTGTCCACTGATGATACATAATTAACCAAATCGAAATAGACAAAGGAGCTCGGTTGGCCAGCAAACATAAAGCCGGAGGACTCGCCGCCAGACTGTTGCCATTTGCCATTGCCGTCCCACTCCCAGGATGTTTCGCTGGGCAGAGGCACGTGTTGGTGCGGTTTCCTGCCAAAACTATGGCACTCTGTGGTTGCCAAGCCAAACCGAACCGAATCGGAGCAGGAGCCAGGCAACAACCCAGACACGCAACCTGGAAAGTGGTGACTTTAGGCAGTTACTTGCCTTTGCCAACAAGACAGACCCCAAATGAGCAACGCATTATGTGACTGACACGTGGAGAAAATGTCAGAAAATCAAGTCAAGTCAAATCAAATCAAAACATATATTTAAAATGTTAAGAAAAAATCTCTTATAATTATTTTTAATATTTATACAAATAGCTTTTCACTTAAGCTGACTCTAAAATGTTAAATTTACTATAGATAGCTCGAATATTTTGTAGAATACATTTTTACAATTTTAAAAAGTCTATTTTATCTACAAATTAATTTAATTTAAATTGCTTTTTCTCTCCATGTAAGAAAACCTTTCTAAGAGACAGAGACAGACCCGAATGAAATTTAAATCCAAGGCTGAGAGCGGTAATTACATCATGCACGGCTCGATAGCCTGCAATTGGCAATGGCGCCACCTCATTATCCTTGGGAGCAACTGGCAAGGATGCGGTTAACCCAGTGGCCACATCTCCGCATATCGGGTAGCAAATTGGATGAGAGAGTTCCACCTTTGTCCTGGCCATATCGAGTGTCAAGTGGCATCATCATCATCGCCATCATCTCCGCTGGCAACAATTATTATGCCACTTCGGGCCATTTAATTACGATTTTCTATGCGTTTCCACTTTGATTGGTGATCGAGGCACAGCTGCGTGAAATGAAATTGAACAGAGTCAGTGAGAGGAGGATGGAAAAGCCCACAATTTCCACCCCTCGAGCGGTGCTCCTCCCCAACTCTGAACTTTTGTGGTCAGTAAAATGTAGCTCGCTTTTAATTTCCAATGTACGTGACTCGCTTTAATTAGACAGATAGCGAATTGTTTTTGTTTGGCAAATAAATACATATATATATATATATATATATGCGTATATATACGTTTATATTTATGTTTGAGCATAGTTCAGTTATTACACAGACAGGCGACGTTTAATATGTGTCCTTTGTTCCATTTGTGGTCTCATAAATGTAACAGTTACGTTTTGTAATAGAGAACAAAGTTATTACAAGTTGAGGGTTTTAATCGATTTTTAATTAGAGTAGAATATGAAGCTGAAGTAATATTAATAAAGTGGTTAATATAATTATAATGCTTTCTTTTCAACTAATGTTTATTATTAGAGAAAATATATGAAATTTATATTAAACATTTATCAATACTAATGGTCTGTAAGATGTATGTGCGTAATAGTTGCTATTTTACAATAAAAGTATCAATTTTGTATTAAAAAACGGGCACACTGCACCAGTTCACTGAATACATATGACGCTGGTCACACTAAAAACTGAGCACATAGTAAAAACCCTAGACTATTTACAGATCAAATAATATTAAAAGTAAAGATGTTTGATTAATGAGAGATTTCACTAAAATTCTGAAAATTGTGTTTATAAAAATATTCTTGCTGCTGATTAATTTATAAAACTCTTTACGTGATAGTTTAACGACTTAAACTTTTAAGCTAGTTTTGACTTTTAGCCGATTAGCAAACATATTCTTTCAAAAACAGTTTAGTTTGTACACAGCACAAAGGATTTTACTCCCAGAAGAAAATTTATATAGCATCATGGCCCCGGCACACATGATTTTTATTGGCCGAGAAGAGCTTTCGGAACTTTCTGAACGTCTCATGGAAATTCATTGGATTGGAAGCACTTTCTGCGGCAGACAGAGGCTAAAGTTTTGCCTTTCGCCATATTCATAATGGGGCAAAAGTTTAACTCAATTAGAAAATTTCCTTTTTCCTGACATTCAAACTTTATCTACAATATACCGATTATTTCATTTTTTTTTCTGACTGCTTCCGTAACATTTTTCGAGCAGGACAAGCAACGGCTTTTGGTACTACTATCTTTTATTTATTCATTGAATTCTGTACTTCAATTAAAAAGCCATTAGAAAAGGAACAGAATACACACCGAAAAGGGCTACAAAGACAGAGACAGAGGTCTCAATGTCGATTGTCCTTGTTGTCCTGGGAAACGCAGAAAAGGATAGGGGCTGAGCTGTAAACAGAAACTCACCTACATATATCCCAGCGCCAAAGCCCACAATCAATATTGTTATCCTTTGCCTGTCAAAGGCAACATTTGCATGCAAGGATATCGTACTTGTCTTTTGTTCTCGCCTTGCCTTTGACCTACAACCTTCAGTCAGTCAGAGGCTCCACTCTCTCGGCCAACCTCCCGACCTGCCATAATTCATATTTAATGCTTCTAGGCAACAGATTTTACCACACTGAGATTAAGGGGTTTTCTGAAGAAAATATTAGCGACTTTAGAAAGGTTTGTGAACCTTAAAATATTAAAAATAAATATATTGAAGCTTCTTTTGGGGATTTTAAATTAAATAAAATAATATAAAGCTAGTAAAATATTTCTAAATAACAAACTTTTAAATGCTTTAAAAATAATTTGGGAACAATTAAAATAAACTTTAGTATAAATAGTTCTTTTGGGTAACTTATATTTCTAAGCCAAGTTTCTTATACGGAAAATATGGCAAAAAAGTATGATAAATTATATGAATCAACTTCTTAATATTATTATTATTATATTTATTATTATTATTTTTTTTTTTTCTCTGTTAAAACTCCTTGTCTGAGGCCTGGTAGTCGTAGGTGCCAGACGGGTCAATGTGATGTTATTTATATTTAATTTGCAACTCCCAGAATCTTCCTTGCCAGCAAGGACACACTCGACCTCGACTGCCAAGACCTACACAAACTAGATTGAAAAAATTGCATAACTTTAATCTATATTGAGTTACACAAAACGCACTTGAAGGAAAAGATTTAACAAGTTTCCGTTTAATTAGATTTTGGCTTGGCTTTGGCCAGTTATGATCAAGTAAAATGTTTGGGGTTAATTGTGCTAAGATTTGGTTTTGAAAAGTTGGTTCTTTGTAAAAGTAAGTAAATTAAAAGTGTACAAGATACGTAAACGTAACATTTGTTAACTATTTTAAATCTTAGTTTTCTCTGCCTTAATACAAAGTCCAGTCCCTGGGACTTTAAACCCAATTTACAATTTCCCCTGCAGCTACGAGTGTTTTCAAGGTCCCTAATTGGATTCCACTTTGCACTGGAGCTGACTCACAGAATTATTCATAGTTTAATTATACACCAAGGCTCTCTTTGTTCC
This sequence comes from Drosophila asahinai, assembly GCA_008042795.1. Classification (NCBI taxonomy): domain Eukaryota; kingdom Metazoa; phylum Arthropoda; class Insecta; order Diptera; family Drosophilidae; genus Drosophila; species Drosophila asahinai. The sequence continues at coordinate 67,347 of VNJZ01012228.1, forward strand.
CGGCAGCCAGCAGGCTGAAATAGAACCATTTTAATGATAGTTGTCCTGCTGGTCTCTCAGCTATTCATGGAGGTCACTGGCGTTACCCGCCCGGGACATGTGGCCTCAATGTCAATGACAAATTCGATGGACAAACCGCTCGCTGACCTTGTTCACAATTATGTGACACGCAAGTCCCAGGCGAGAGGTAGGAATTTCCAAAATAATCGAGAGAGCTTACCAGTTATTTTTTTAATTATAATTCCAGCTTTTAAATGGCATTAAATAGTCATGGAAATTGCGTATACGCCATGGGAAACCTGGCAGCTTGCCCACTTGTTAGATGGATTGATGGCCATTTTCCGGACTGATGGCCGCATTTCATTTGCAAATGTGCATATTTATGAGAGAGCAGGGTGAGGGGATGCAAAAATGCATAAACAAGCAGACAAGTCATATATTGGCAAATATAATTTTCCGAGCTCCCCAGCTGGGTTCCCCGGATTGAAAGAGTCAATTGAACTTTATATCAAAGGCATGTGTGCTCTGCAATAATTTATATAAATATCCGATTCCTGACTAAGCAATTGCCAAATGAGTCGAGATATTGATAAATGAACGTAGAAATGCCAAATGGAATGATGGATTCCAGCATCTGCTGGCTGTTTGCTGAAATTGAAGAACTAAGTGCTTGTCTCAGCTTATTTTCTGAATGAAAATGCGGCTTAAAAGACTGAATAAAGGCTGATGATTTCCCGGGAATGATTAATCCACAAAATATGATTTGTGGAAAATGGTGGAGGAGGCACCATAACAGGTGGCTTAGTTGGGTTAGTAAGTTCCTTTATGCATAAAATATTGTAAGTTCAAAGTATTTCCGAGAAGACATACCTTAAATTATTTAATCACTGAGTTAAATAAAGAAATAAATTCGTAATACTTTCCAGCTTAATATTCCTGCATTTTTGCTGTATTTTTTAATTCACTCTTAAACTTACCTCGTCTAAAGTTAGATTGGTAAAAACTAATTTCCCTTTGGCCAAATCATTGTCGAACTCTTGAGAGAACTTTCAAATTCCAGAACAGACACTTACAAGAGAGTGACCCCCCGAAAAGTTTCTTATTAATTAAGGAAATGGCGTTAAGTAAATATAATATGTATTTAAAATTATATCTGGGTAATAACCAGCAATGGAATGGAGGGCAGTCATGTGCTTCAAAGCATAGACAAAGCAAGGACTACGAAAACTGTGTGGAAAAAACTTTGGCTGTTTCCATGTTTATGACCATTCATTATGCAAAAAGCCAACAACTGGAGCAGGAAAGGTACAGTGGACAGGTAGCAGAAATAAATAAGTTTTACTTAATGTGAAGTGAATAAAAAAAAGAAAAAAGAAGACGTTAAAACCGATAAGAAAGTTAAGTTTTCTTCTTCCAATGCAAAATCGCTTTTGGTAAATATTTTTAAAATAGTTACAAAATAGCGGAGACCTTAAATTTGCCTGAAAACGTTTTTATTTTAAAGAGTAAGTGATAAATAAAATATTTAAAAGGTATACATCTATCTCAGCTTCCTTTTTACTATTATTTTAATTTATTCCCAACCTCATAGCCACCATGACCACTGTGAACTTGCAGACGAAGGACTCTACGGAGAAGTTGGTTATGAGGACCATAAAGTAAAGCGCACGCCACTTTATCCTCGCTCATTTTGCCCACAGGTCCTGGCACAGGTCTAGGTCTGTGCCCGAGACTGTGCCTGTGTCTGTGTCTGTGCTTGTGGCTGCTTCATTACCCTAATGAACTTGAAAAAAGTATCGGGTGTACGGCGCGCCGAGTCAAAGGCAAAACTCGAAGACAATCACCAGGTGACCACCGCCCAGAGCCAGCCAGCCAGCCAGCCCACCATTTTCCAGCACTTCCCCGGCAGATTTGTCCGTAATGAGGTCATAGTCACGAGTGTTGACTTTAATTAGTGAGTTTTTGAGAAGCACTCGGCCGGCCGCTTCCTTTGAATTCCAGCTTTTTCGGGGGCCATGTGGACGCCGCTGATGTTTGGGCCACAAATTATCCGTTAATTATGGCCAATGGGCGAAGTATTCAGGCTGGTAATCAATATGAGTTGAGAAAAGTGAAATAAATTAGGGAAAATTGCTATAATCGAGGGGAGTTTGATAAACGGCTAAGATATTCCCTGTATTTGGACTTGGGAAATATATAGAAGGCTTTCTAAAGATTTCTTATAATTATATTCCATATTTTCTTTTATAAGCGCTTATTGCGTCAGTCTTCCGGTATAGTGTGCCCGTTTTAATGTTTGACCAAAATGTCCTAAAGCCTTATTCCAGTGTGGCAATAGTTTACATAAAAAAACATTTCTCACTAAATTATTAAAAATACTTTAATTATTTTTAAATACGGCATACGTAAACTAAAAGGGCATATTTCCTAACCTAGGAAACCCTAAAGGCAAAAGACATTACAGAATTTAGTAAAATAAATTCCTTTAATGTCCTTCCATTCCCCACATTTTTTCAATTTCATTTATGCAGATTACCCGCACAAAAGATGACCAAGTAAATATCTTTGGCATTAGTAAGCGAAGACAAAAGGACCTGAGCCAACATGATAACTTCGGCTAAGACGTTGCCAAGATCTTAAGCGACTTATGTATACCTGTAGCTGTGGATTATTATTAGTCGAGTCAGCAGTCATGGCAGCCAGCCAAAAGGGCCAACAGTCTCTATCTGTTTCTTCGATTTAAGGGCCAAAAGTTGAAATAACAATCGCAGGGGAAACCCTTGGCAAATGCTTATTTACATGCGGAGAAAAGTCTTGGCAGGAAGCAGGAAGTTGGTGGCAGAGACACAGGACCGGGCCGAGCCAAAAAGAAGATACCAATAAACCGGCAACGACATTTGTTGATTTTATTGACATGTTTCGCTGGCTTGCAAGTCGGGGTTTTCCTCTTGGCTTTTTTTCGTCGCTGTGACTGGCAGTCAAATTTCCTCCTTCGCCTGTCCTTTTTATTTTTGCCCAGCGGCATTTCTAGACCATATTCCGCGCTCCCTTCTGTTTTCTTTATGGCTTGGTCTGGCCTGTGCGTGGTCCTAAAATGCGCCATAAAATTGATAAAATCAGTTGATTGTAAAAATTGATAAATTGAAATTGATTGAGGCAGTCGGGAAATGGAAGGAAAAGTCGGTGGCACCGTGGAAAAGCAAATGAAACGGCTTTGATGGCCACAACACACACAAACACTTGGCGCTTTGCATAGCGAATAGGTGCACAGAGAGAAATGTGATGTTTTTTGGCAGTTATATGGTATTTGTCAATTAATTAAAAATAAAATTAATTAAACAGAAATTGGAATGGCAGGTTGCATAACTTAAATTTAATTTTAAAAATTAATAAATAGTGTTACGGAAGCCGAGCTTAAATAAATAAATAAATAATAATAATAGAAAAATTAAATAATTAATTCTGTTAATCCATTATCTATTCATTAATAAGTATTATAAAGAAGACAAGAACAATTAAGAAGAGCGATTCGTCGACGAAAAAAAATCGACGAGTATGAAAGGAAAACAACGAGTAAAAGCAACGAGTAAACGATGATCAAGACGGCGAGTAAAAGCAACGAGAAAGAGGAAGAAGCCAGGAAGGGCAAAGACGAAAGAAATTATTTTATATTTCTTTATTATATTAAATTTTAAATAAATAAATTAAATAAAACGTATTTCAACAATTACTCCCAGTGCATCGGAGTGGCGCACATGTTGCCAAGTGAATTTTGTGGACCACAAACAACATTAGCGAGCCAAACGCACTTGTTTTTTTCTCCTTTTATTTTTTTTGATCGGAAAATGCCAAGGACCTAGCCTTGGGGGTAAAGGAAATCACGCAGCGAAGGCAGCATTTAATTAACCAGCTGAATGTGGGAAATGGTGGTCGAATAGATTTCCACTGACATGCGGAAAATCGAAAAATGGTGAGCAGGAAATTTAAAATGAAATGCAGGAAGGAACTAATGCCAATTAAATGGAGATAGACAAGTTGTATTAGGTATTCAACAGCAAATTGTTAAAAACATGAATTCCAATTTAAGGTAGTAAGTTGGAAGCTCAATTAATTAGGAATAAAATCTATCTGTAAATAAATTCAAGCAGAGCAATAGTTTAAAATATTTTAAGACTGAATAAATTAATTATACTTTTCTATAAATGAAATTAAGCTTCTTAATTTCATTTAATTACAAAGTAAGCATGCCTAAAGCTATTTCAAAGAATATAGTAACCCAACCATTTTCTTAAACCTTAACCAAAAATATTTTCTTTTAATTTAAATACCGATAATTACCTTTAAAGCCTTTCTAAATAAATCAGCGCCCAAAGAATTAATTTCCATTAAGCTTATGACCTGGAAAATTCTTTCCAGCCCCAAGGCCAGCAAATAGTTAAAAGCCATGGCACTAAAAGCAGCTTATTGTATCCTTTTGTTGCATCGAACAGAACATCCTGAGTGACCCGAGGCTATGCCTTTGCACTTTGTATTGTAATTTTGTGCATTTTGTTGGTATTTGTGCACTTCCTGCAGCATACTGCAAATACAAAAACAGTAGTTAATTTGCAAATGCTCATTTTGGATGCGACACCTGATGCCATGGCACTATGGGGAATTTGACCACTTTTGGTGACCAAAACCCATTTTCTGAAAGTCGGAAAATTAAAACAAGTTTCTGTGCAATGCATTCACAATACACCAATCTTCAGTGTTGCATAACAGAAATGTTTATAGAGGGCGCCACAACAAAGGAATCAGCTGATAAAACAGCTGGTTGCATTTGCAAAGCACGCGCCTCTGCCATTTTAAGTTTTGTTTGCTAAGTTCAAGAGATCAGAAGTAAAAAAGTAAACAATATAATTAAAAATTTTGAAATGAATTATAATCTTTGTGGTTTGTATTATGTGTTTGTGAACGTCATTTAAAGAAAAAAATCGTGTTGTCCCCTTAATAGATCCAAAATGTAAGAAGCCTAGCAAATGCATATTTTGGAATAAAGTCTCATGTTCCATAAGAGATTTAAAGTGAGTCCAGAAGAGTCCATCCACCAGATGTATTGCATGTTTTAGAGTATTAAATTCTTGTTCAAATGAATGTTATTAAAAATATCACTTTTTACGATTTTGCGAAAAATTTTCATTTTTAGGACATAACCTTTTGTATGGCAACGCTGTATTGCCTACCAGACGGGAAGCAGTTTTTG